>BROG01000182.1:1082500-1127500 GCA_030159075.1 Atrina japonica
TTAGTGCCTGTAATACCCATGATGCATCAACCACAAAATCAGACTAGTATTTGATAGAACTGATTAGTGCCTGTAATACCCATGATGCATCAACCACAAAATCAGACTAGTATTTGATAGAACTAATTAGTGCCTGTAATACCCATGATGCATCAACCACAAAATCAGACTAGTATTTGATGGAACTGATTACTGTCTGTAATACCCATGATGCATCAACAACAATGTCAGACTAGTATTTGATGGAACTGTTTAGTACCTATAATACCCATGATGCATCAACCACACAATCAGACTAGTATTTGATGGAACTGATTAGTGCCTATAATACCCATGATGCATTAACCACAAAATCAGACTAGTATTTGATGGAACTGATTAGTGCCTGTAATACCCATGATGCATCAACCACAAAATCAGACTAGTATTTGATGGAACTGATTAGTGCCTATAATACCCATGATGCATCAACCACAAAATCAGACTAGTATTTGATGGAACTGATTAGTGCCTATAATACCCATGATGCATCAACCACAAAATCAGACTAGTATTTGATGGAACTGATTAGTGTCTGTAATACCCATGATGCATCAACCACAAAATCAGACTAGTATTTGATGGAACTGATTACTGTCTATAATACCCATGATGCATCAACCACAAAATCAGACTAGTATTTGATGGAACTGTTTAGTGCCTATAATACCCATGATGCATCAACCACAAAATCAGACTAGTATTTGATGGAACTGTTTAGTGCCTATAATACCCATGATGCATCAACCACAAAATCAAAGTAGTATTTGATGGAACTAATTAGTCACATTACATAATAGATCTACTCGAGATGTTTTGTGTAGCATAACCATGTGGATGGTGAATAATTTTATGATACAAATTTCTTGTGATTATATTCTCTCTTAATTTAATGAGAAATTTATATTAAAAGTGTGTGCAATTACATAGTTTTAAAACATTGCATTATATGTGTATGTTTTATATCTTTGTGTACATGGTAAATTATATTAAAAGCAGAATTACACCGAAGTGCCTATATAATACACAGGATGTAAATGAAAGTTTCTGGTTTCCTACATCTGTGTAGAAATTAGGGAATAATATTTAGATATTTCATTATAATTCCTTTAAAAATCCTATCTCTAGATCTTATATTCATGTTGTTAAAATACCCAGAAAAAATGGCATTTGTTACAAGTACTTATAAGCATAACTACATATAGTTATTAAATATATGGCAAGTTATTACACACATTGTATATACATGTAGCCATGTAGATTAATTATAAAAATATGTATAAAAATTTGCCTTGGCTAAATAACATAACTGTATTATAAATTTTCCGAGGGGCAGAGTAAATGTTGTATTGTCATATTTTTGATGTTTTTAATCTATTTTTTAAGCTACTTTCATTCGCACTCTTCTCGATAGAAGTCAACTGAAAAACAACATATACGGTATACTAGTAGGTTTAAAATTTTCATAATTAAATGATAGGAATAAAATTATATCAGCAAAGGTCAAGGATTGAGAGATAAAAAAAAAAGAAAAGATTTGATGTATCTAATTATCTAAAAGTAAAAAAATATTGTATTTACTGTTTACATGATACACATTTTACTATAGATACAAATCCAATAAAAAAGCGACAAACACGGACCTCTGGAAACCAAGAGGTGGGACCAGGTGCCATGGAGGAGTAAGCGTTCCCTGTCGACCGGTCACACCCGCCGTGAGTCCACAGTCAAGTCCAATGAAATACGTGAGGAGTGTATCCTCGTCACAATTGGTATTGACGTCTCAACAACCGCCAACAAAAAGGCAATATTTCACCTAGTGAAACAGAGTAATCGCAAACAAGACTATTATACCGACCGTAAAATTTGCGGAACGTTGACATTAAACGCGGTTTTCGATATCCCTGTGTCAATAATTTGTCAGTGAGAAGTTTACCTCTGTATATGAAATCTTTATATGTTGTACACGCCCTGACTGAGGGATATTACTATTTAAATGTGGAAAATTTACGATGGGAAAGCCGAAATCGTCGCGTTTGCCAATTTCCTGTCTTTGTTTATATTAAGTAAATTGTCTTAATATGAAGCATGTGTGCTTGATTCTGTTGTATCATTAATTTCTAGTTCGCTGGGATATATCGCATTGACATATATATGAAAATTATCATTATCAATTGACAAAACTCGTCGATATATACTGTTTCCTCTTTTGATTTAGCAGTTTCTGAATGAAGTCTGCTTCGTGTGAATATAGGAACAGGTCGGCCAGCAAAGGGGCACAATTGGTTTCCATAGGAATGCCGACAGTTTCTTGAAAGACCACGTCTCCGAACATTACAAACATATTGTGTAGTAGAAATTCCAGCATGTTTTTATATCAACTTCAGTGTATTTATGTGTAGAATCAGAGTGGTATGGACAAAATATGTATCCTGATAGTCAATCACTAGATATTTAAATTTTCGTTTACCACCTTTAGTGAAAAAACAGTTGTCTATTAAAAATTATTAAAAATAATGTTATCAATTCGATTAAAAGGATGACAACTGCAACGCAACGCGACTTGATGGATAAAAGCGAAGAAATGTCGGTCCTGTATATCTTCTTGTTCTTGGATAGTGTATGACAAACGACTTTCAATATTGCACTTCAAGATACACGGATAATTACAAACAATTCAGAGTTGCATGAAATGTCGCTGCGAGTATCCCTTCACTTGCTAACCGGGGTATTTATGGTGTTTCGCGGACTCGAGAACGAGTCGCAAGACCGAATTCAATCACATGTGAATTGATAGCGAATGTGTATTATATTTGAACTATAGTTTATTTTACAATTATTTATATATTATTTGCGTGTCAGTTCATTATGTATAGATAAATAATCAGGTATATCAACATGTAATCAAGATTTTTAACTAATGTCTTTACAGAGTAGACAAAGATCTGTTTATCAAATACAGTTATATGAAAAGACGCCGTGAATATGATCGAGACTACACCGATCCAGATTTTTACGAGTTTGAAGGTATCACAACACACACACACAACACACACACACACACACACACACACACACACACACACACACACACACACACACATACACCCACCCATACACATACACTCACCCACCCACCCACCCACACATACACCCAACCATACACATACACCCCCCACACATACACCCACCCATATACGCCCACACACCCACCCCCACACATACACCCACCCATACACATACACCCACCCCACACACCCATACGCATACAAACACACACATACATACACCCACCTATACACATACACCCACACCCACCCACCCACCATCCACAGAAACACATGCATACAAGTACAAACAAACAGAATTTTATCAATCCATCCTCTATTTGTTTATGTTTGAGCACTCCAATACATAGTATATACATCTTTTCTATTTAGAATATATTGTTTTCTTCTCTATTGTTATTGTTTCTGGTCATTTCTTATATTTGCATGGTGTTGTCGTGACGATTTCGTGCTTGATTCACTCTTGTGATTTATTTTCCAGCTCATATATTCTTTGACGATGCCTTTGTACCGAGAGCAAGTGGAAGACATGGAAAGAAAGTGAATTCCTATGTAAATTTATTGGAGGACAGTGTCAACAAGACAGCTAGGTATTCACCAAACCCCTACGTATTTCAGAATAAATTATGATTTATGCGTGATCGTTCAATAATTTGCATTATTAAATTCAATTTTAATTAAAATTGAGTTAAGACGTGATGCCATGGAAACCAGTTTTAATGTTACATGTTAGGAGTTTTCGTATTTGTCTTTGATATATATCTGTTACGAAAACGTCGAGCTGATTGCGAAGCTAAGCTAGGTTTTGGATTTCTCTGTACTTGAATTCGTCTTTTGAGTTTTATGAAATGTAAATCCTGTTTCAATTTTAATTAATTGGCGCACATTTAAGAGAGACATTTTGTCAAGATCAGCGCATGCCCAAATATCTCTGTACTATGACGCATGTGCACGACTTGTCAGTAACAGGACTAATACCGTAATAAAGAAATTTATGCATAAAGTACAGTTACCTCCCTTGTCGAGTTTGTTAAATTACTGATTAAAACGTAAGGATATTATATATATATATATATATATATATATATATATATATATATATATATATATATATATATATATATATATATATATATATATATATATATATATATATATATAGATCAATATATAGCGGCAACACACTGAGTCCACCGAAAAAGTTTAAAACTCCGTACGGCGCAAGATTAGAATGGAACTTAACTGGTGATGAAACGGGATATCAAAATAAATTGATAGCTCACCTAAAGGATAAAACGAGAATCCGTAACAAGAAAAGATGGAGCCAGGTTTGTGTGTCCATCCAACAATCAGTCAATCAATTGATCTCTCTATCTCTATCTCTCTCTATCTATCTGTCTATCCATCTCTCTATCTCTCAATCTATCTATCTATCTATCTATCTATCTATCTATCTATCTATCTATCTGGAATATTAATCCGTTTTAACAAAACAGTGAAAAATAGTGAAAGCAAAATATTTTTATTTTTCTGCTGAAACTATACAATTATCATCACATGTCGCGAGGATATAATACTCTTTTTTCAGATTCGAAACTAATGTCTTACTTTTTAATTTTGTATCGGACAAATCGTGATATTCATTCGTCTATAACTCAAGATCAAGATACATTTATACAGCATAAGTAGAGATTTCATTGCTGGCGCTACGATAATGTTACGGATTTCATATTACAGATAATGTACATGTATTATTTCCTTGGATATCAACTTAATCTTCAAGTGGACAGACTAACGTCCACACAAACATCAGAAGAACAAAGGAATAGAACAATTGATCTCATTGCTCACAATACATTTATTTTGGCGCTTGATGGCGACGTGGATTTCAAACCGGAAGCTGTAACATTGTTGATAGACCGAATGAAAAAAGATGACCTTGTAGGCGCTGCGTGTGGCCGAATTCATCCCATAGGATCAGGTGAGAACTAGTCCTATAGTTCTCTTTTTTCTTCCCTCTTGTTAGTTTGTAGCCTTGTTTTAAGCTCTCACTCTCTGTCTGCATCTGCTGTCCATCTCTAATTTCTTTTGTACTTTGTCTTCTTTTCGTCACTGCTCTGCTTCAATTAGTCTGCTTCTTGTCTCTCACTATCTCTTTCTCTCACTTTGTCTGTATGTGCGCATGTGTGATGAAAGTATAAAAAAGTATTCAACTACTGCTAAGAGAGATCTTTAAGAATTTCTCGGGAGAGAAAGCGTGTAGAGGAATAGGAAATAGATTTAATAGAAAAAGTGAAAACATCTAATTCGAGTCATGATGAAGAAATTATATTCTTAAGGTTATGACACCATATTATCGAGGTAGTATGTTTTTATGCCAAAAATAGTACTTTTCCAAAAAAAAAAAAAAAAATAGGTTAGAAAAAGATTTCCTCTAAATATAGCGAATATCAGGTCTGAATTGCATTCATTTCTACAAAGTGTCGTTAATATGTGCGATCCGTTTTGTCTGTAGTCAAATCATGGCAATATCCGGCAAATTGTGCAATTTTAGTTTTAAAGATCACTCGTTCCGACGAATCAGCAACCTATTCCTCTGGACTCATTTTCCATAGACCGGAGTTCATCGAACAAACATGGACCTATGATACGGACCGTCGGAATGTCCAGATGTGGATTCAGGTGTCATGGATAATTTAGTGTCGAACGGTGATATTTGTCATGAGTCCAAAGTCAATTTTGAATAAAACAATAAGAATTAACTCCTGAGCAGTATCGGTCTAGGCGATGTAAACTTCCCATGACATCAGTTGATTACCAAGTAGCTCTAGTATATCAGGTCATCTCTGGGATATAAACAGCAATCAAAAGTGATAAAGGAATATCATTACTCCAATGAAGAAAATAAACGATGAAACAGAATAGCCGAAATAAAATGACATCGTATATACAGCGTTTATATTGATTTTCCGTCCCTCTCTTTAGCGAGTACAATGTCCCAAAAGGAAGCACATGGTTTTAGTTTTTACTTTCAGTTAGCGTAGATATTTCGCTTCCAAACAAGTATGAGAATTGTCTTTGTTTAGAAACAAATCATCGCCGATATATCTAGATGTCAAAATTTGTACCACAGCGCTTGCTTTCTCTTTATTCAGAAACTCTCAAATGAATTTTGTAACATATACATGAAGGAACAGGAAGGCCAATGTAGTGGCGCAATTGGTTCCAAATGAAATGCCGACGGTCTGCAAAAACGCGTTGATCTAAAAAAAAACAATATATATTGGCAATTTCAACTTCTTCCAGTATTGTTATTGTAGTGTATTTTTCTGTAGGGCCAGAGTGGTAATACATAGAATACGTATTATGATAATTTATTATTCCTGATATTTTACCAACATTTTTACCAACATTTTCTCATATAGCTTTGTTACTATGAATCTGCAAACGTTATGTGTTTAAATTTTCTAGTAGTTGTAATTGTATTGTTGAATTTTAATCACACAAAATTAAAATTGCATGGTTTTTTATTAGGCAAAAGAAATTAAAATACCTTGACTTTCCTTGTTATAGGCCCAATGGTCTGGTACCAGAAATTCGAGTATGCTGTCAGTCATTGGCTACAAAAATCAACAGAACACGTGATTGGATGTGTGCTGTGCAGTCCCGGATGTTTTAGTTTGTTTCGAGGCTCTTCTCTAATGGACGACAATGTCATGAAAACGTACACAAAAGTACCAACGAATGCTCAAGATCATATCCAATGGGATCAGGGTAAATAAATATCAGGGCTCATTTCAAAGAAATAATATGTGAAAGAATTTTTCAATTATATGGTTGTGACCAGTTTTAAATGGTGGAGGAATGAACCCGACTACTATATACACGGGAAAAGACTTCCGGACTTCCGTAAGTAAACTGGTAAACTTTCTCACAAAAATGAGATTAGCTTAGCTTAGCCGCTGAACAGAAGTGACAGACTTCATGGGTTTAAAGTGCGATGTTCAGCCGCTCGGGCACGGATGCCCCTGATACTCCAAAACAATGCTACTCAAATATCGTACATGAACCGAGGGGGAAGACGGTAAAACATGGAACCTTTTAGTAATTCAATATGATAGAACATGCGTATACGACCTATACATTTTAAATCTATGGTGTTGAACTTCATCTGATCATTTACCGAGAAAAACCGAGAGATAAATAGTTTATAATGTTTTGTTTTCCCGAAAACAAACTAATTTTTCTGAATGAATTAAGTTAATTTGCATTAATGTGTATAATTGACTTTGGTGCTGTTACATCTTTTTGTTTTCAGTTAAACCTAGTTTTCATTTCGACGCCGAAGTCACACTCAAAGAGTTAAGCATTTCTCAGTAACTACATCAACTTCAGGGATAAAAGTTAATATATTATAAACATAATACCAAAAATAAAGTTTTTGCAAAAAGAGACTAAAATAGATAGTGAAAATGTCGCTTCTGACAAAATAGGTTTAAGTGAAGTTTTCTGATTAAACTGATTGGTTTTTGAGTGACATAAAAATTCAAATAAGTTTTCTCTTGTTAAAACTCTGATAAAACTAGTTTTTTGTTCGTTAAACCTAGCTTTCTCCGGTTCAACCTAGTTTCTTTTCGATAAATCTAGTTTTTTTCTGTTAAACCTAGATTTCCCATTAAACCTAGATTTTTTCTTATTAGTTTTTACCCGTTAAACAGTTTTTTTCCTGTTAAACATAGTGTTTATTATCCTGGTAAACTAAAGTTTTTTTCTGTTAAGCCTAGTTTTTTCTAATAAACCTAGTTTTTTACCGTTAAAACTAGATCTTTTTTGTTAAACATAGCTTTCTCCTGTTAAACCTAGTTTTCTCTCGTCAGACCTAGGTTTTCCCCGTAAAACCTAGTTTTCTCCCGTCAAACATAGTTTATTAACGCAGTAGATTAACCGGAGAAAATCTAAGTATAAAACGATTTAACGTCAAGATTATATTAATGATCTAGTTTTCTCGACAAAATTATAAGTCAGTCGAGGGCACCGAATTTTTACTGTGTCAAAATAACCTTCATAGGTAGTTATAAATAACGCGATGTTAATTATTATTTTTTTTCCTAAATGAACATAGTGTTCGTTGAAACTCGCAACGATTGGAGAAAAAAATCTGGTTTTAACTGGCTTCAACTGAGACAAACTGGGTTAAAATAATTGATTTATGGTAATTTAATTGTTGTCTAATTCAAGGCGAGGATCGCTGGTTGTGTACACTGATGTTAAAACAAGGGTACAAAGTAGAGTACTGTGCAGCTTCTGACGCATTGACTTATGCACCGGAAAGCTTTGGTGAATTTTACAAGCAACGCAGGCGATGGGCTCCTTCCACAATGGCGAATGTCCTGGACTTGTTATTCGATTACAAGAATGTTGTCAAGAAAAATCAAAACATATCGACTATTTACATCATGTACCAGATTTTTCTTTTTATCTCCTCAATTTTAACTCCGGGAACAATATTCCTCTTAATCCTTGGAGCAATCTTAACAGCATTTCCGGATATTCCGCCATGGTTGGCTCTGGTTCTTAACATAGTTCCGATCGCTGCGTTGATGCTTTCATTCTTCATTGCAAGTGATAACACGCAGGTTCGTTCATTTTCTTTTATCTTATTTATATTCTATCTTGTTCATATTTTTATCTTGTTCATAATTTGTCACCTTGTTCATATTTTCATTTTGTTAATTTTGTTGAATCCTGTTGTATGTTAACGCGTAGGTTTGTTCATTTTGTTTTATCTTATTTATATTCTATCGTGTTCATATTTTTATCTTGTTCATATTTTTATCTTGCTCATTTTGTTGTATATTAAAAAATGTCTTCTCTCCTGGATTAGGTAATTATCACAAGTTCGTATCACTTCGTAATTATCATCTGAATATTGTTAAATATTCTGCTAATGCATCTTATTTATTTGGATGTTATTTGCTACATAACTTTAAGCTTGTTCTGTAGATTGTAACCCTCTCAACCCTACAGGCAACAATAGGTCTTTCTATACAATAGAAATGATAGTCCCATCTATAAATATAGGGTAAAATGGGTTAACCAATGAAGTAACTGAACCGTTAACTGTCATGGATTTGTGGTCCTCGACCAAAGTGTTTAAAGGCGTCCAAAAGATTCGTTGCTGTCACCGTTAGGTTGAGTGTTTGGGACAAATTGTAGCATAGATTAGATTTGAATTTGAACAAGCAACACTTGCATTGCCTCGCCACCTTCGTCGTGATTTGTGCTTTGCATCACTCTTTATTAAAGATCATGATTTGATAATCATTTACTCAACCTTTTGTTTATAGATGGGGCTATCATTTGCTTTTTTCGAACCCAGAATCCCGCTTGCGCCCGAGTAGCGATCAGTTCACGCGTTTCGTCATTGTGTGTGTGGACTGGACAGGAGGGTGTCTATGTAATAAAATGGCTGTTGCCAGGTCGGATAGGTTTGGTTTCTCAATTTTTATTCACCAAGAAGTTAAATACAAGGAAATACATGGTCAATGAAAAGTATCTCGTTCGTTCTGAGGTTGTCACCGTTTGTACCTCTGTTACTCTGGTGAGCACCGTCAGAACCAACGAAAGACCATGTATTTCCTTGTATTTGACCTCTTGGTGAATACAAATTGAGAAACCCAAACCACGGTAAGACATACACAAGATTAAACACACGTAGAAAAAAGAAATTTTCTCAAATTACAATACAAAATTATATTATTCGTTTTCAACTTGATTTTTATCTCTTTTCCGTAGCTCTTGTTAGCCGGAATTCTGTCGACAGTTTACAGCCTTGTTATGATTATAGTCTTCATAGGACTGCTGAAGCAAGGGATAGAATCCCAACTTTGTTCCGTTACAACAATATTTTTCTGTTGCGTAGCATCGGTGTTCGTGCTGTCTGCAATATTCCACCCTCAGGTATGTATAGTAATGATATTTACCATCTACCAGCACGTATATTATATAATCATTGTAAATCATTAAAGTTCGTCTTCTCATACTGTAAATATGGAAAATTACGCGTGGGGGTAATTCACACGAAATACACGATGAAAGGTGTTTCGTGTAAATCAAGCCCGCGTACCAGTTTCTCAGTTGTACTAAGAGTCATCCGTTAATACAGGGCTAGTAACAGTAAGGGTTGACATCATAAAAAGTGTCCACACGCGTATGTTGTGCATAATTGCGTAATTAACAAAACACGGGAATATCCATGTTTACAGTAAATAGCAAGGACTGTTCCAGTAATTGTACGTACAAGAGCAGTAGTGCTGGAAATTTAAATTCCAATAATGAAAAAGAAACATTTAAGATAAAATAAGTTAATCTTCGTATTATATTAATTTGTAAATAACGTTCATCGTATTGTAAATGTACGGAAAAATAGTATAGAAATGTGGAAAATGTAATTTAAGGAATTACCTTATGAATTTGGTAACGAATAAAAAAATATGAAACGTTTGCGTTTGATAATAAGTCTCAACCAATGAAAATAACAGGAATCAATGAACATGGTTTCGCAAAGTATATATATAAAATGCAACTATAATGCAAAAAATATCAGATACCAAAGTATAAATCATTAGGGTGTCTAGGATATAGAAAATGGACAAACACGGACCTCCTGAACTCAAGATGTTGGATCATGTGCCATGGAAGGGTTAGCATCCCCTATCGACCAGTCACACCTTCTGTACTCATAATAATATTAGAAGTCGATAACATTTTAAAGTCAAAAGGGCATAGCTGTGTTTTCAAAAAATAATTATTGCTGGTTTTACTACTAAGGAAAAGATATACACAGGCGTAAAAATTATTATATTCCTATATTTTTTGGGAAAAAAAAGTCAGATTCAGTATCATATGCATATACAAATAGTAAGATCGAAAAAATCATTGGCAATTTGGGTGGTTTCCACTGTAGTGATAGAATTTAGTTTGTCTACAATACAAACTTACGAAATATAAAAAAAGAATTTTAACAATTTACTAAACGTTAAATCTAAATGATGGAAACTATACCGTCAATGCACCAGCCAACATTACATTCACTGCATCACATAACAAACCTCACAGCAGTACATCTTTGCACACATCCAGTACGAGTCATAACGTTTTTTATATGTGATTCCCGCTTCGCTTTGTCGTTGTTCAAGTTTTATGTACGTTAATGCGCCTGCATTTTTCAAAGTTTTTAAATATACAACAATACATGAATTACACGTGTATTGAAATGATTTGTTATCTGCAATACATGTTTGTTTGTCTGTTTGTTTATCTGATGTTCTTAACGTTTTTGGCCTATATTTTCCTAATTTCAATGCACTAAATTTCTTTGTATCGAGGTGATAGATTTCAACTATCATGTGAAGCGGTTTGTTTACTTTTCACAATTCGAAGAATATAGTCTCTATCCTCGGCCTAGCTACAAAATGAAAGGTAACAAAACGTGACTGGAAAATGTACAAATAAAATTTTTGACATTCGTTTTTGAATAACATGTTTATTACATCTCGTGAGACAGAGGGATATATATTTAACACCCGTGCTACACACTCGTGTTATATATGTATTCTTCTGCCTCACTCGATGTAAAAAAACTTATTAATAAAAAACAATTGTCAAATATTCTCTTTTTATCTTTATTTATTTAAAGAATTCTTTCGGCTGTTTATGAAATGCTGTTTTTTCTGGCTGTTCCATCTATTTAACTTTATGTATTTAAGGAATTCACCTGCCTGTTTCATGGAATGCTGTATTTTCTGGCTGTTCCATCTATGTCAATGTTACTTCTTTTATACTCCATCGGAAACTTGCATGTGGTGTCATGGGGAACACGTGAAAACAAAATGGTAGAAGCAGCAAAAACAGGAAACGGAAACAGCTCACTTGAACAGACGGACAGACACGTCAAATCGTGCTCGTTTGGCACTTTATGCAAGTAAGTGGATATATTTACACATACTAATGGTAAAAAATTCTTGAAGTCTTGGTTTACGATTTCACAGTGGTTGCACCCGAACATCAGGAAACAGCGGTCCTTCCTTCCCGTCAGACACTAGGTCTTGTCGTGATTTTTTAATTTTTTGTTGCTTTATTTTTTTCAGAGTTTTCTAGAGAATTTCATTTTCTCAACATTTGGTGATTATTCCTTAACCTTTATACCTAAATTAGAGAAATAAAGATTTTTGTAACGGAGAAAACGACAGCAATTGTTTGCTGAACCCTTGTCGCACCCTACGTACTGTTCCCCTAGGGTGAAACAGTGTATACACTATATACATGTACATTCATTAAAAAATGCTGTAAAAATCGTAAAAGATTTACGAATATTTTGAAATATTCATCGCATGTGGAACCACGATGTCTCTCTCTTCTGGTCAGCGCTGTTTAGAGCCTTGACGGAACCAAAGTTGATAATATTGTGAGACCAGTTTACCAGTTTACTTGCTAAAGGACGTTTGTCTTTCCCCGTGTGCATCGTAACCGAGTTCTATCCAAACTATTTAAAACTGTCTGGCACCATGTACTTGAAAATTAAGTGTTAAGTGCAGCGTAAAGACTATTCAAAATGTAACTCTTTCCAGGTGTATTCTCTTTCCCGAGGATAACGCACCATTACCCGCTGCTAGCAGTACTGTCAGAGAAGTGACAGACAACACAAATCCGGAACCGACAGGTAAAATAGATTTTTGATCGGAATAACTATAAATGTATTAAATTTATTTCACAACGATTAAAATACAAGATCACTGAATCAATGCCTCGAGATATGTTAATATACACCAAACAAAACATAAAACGGAACATCAATATTCCGGTTTATAAACATGTATAACGCCATGTACTTTCCTATTTATATTCACTTTTACTAATCAGAAGGGTCCCTGACACCGCTGGTTGGGAATATATGGAAGGCCTCTGCGGAGGTGTTACCTCCACCTTATGTTATTCAATATTAAATGAATTTATAAAAAAAAAGAAAAAATATTACTGAATCAGTACAAATGTATCTCGTTGGTTCTGTTACTGGCTTATGAGATGAATATGCAGGGAAGAAAACTGACTACTAAGAGAAATACCAGATCGTTATGAAAAATCTATCGAAAAACTTCTAGCGTAGTCTTTGACATACTTCGCTTTAATCACGTGACGAGAGTTTGGAAGTATGCCATTTCATTAATGTATTAATGTATTTCCCAAGTGACTGACTAATGAATTAGGGCAACGTCAGTGTATTAACCGTTTCAACCCTACAGACGATAATAGGCTGGTTTAAGATTATAGGAAAGAGAATATCATTAAGATGCTGAAAGGGTTAACTTGTCACTTTCATAAGGGAAACTAAGCTTTTGTCTTATGTATTACAGCTAGTAGACGCAATGTAACAGAAGAAACTTCAACACAGAAACCACAACCGACATTTTCAGAAAGTGAGATAATAGTTTCTTAATATTATTTTAATATTGTGTCACCTTACAAAAAGGCGCAATGTGTGTAGCCAGCGGCAATATGTGACGAGAGTGCACCTTTTTAACGTCAGCCGTATTTGAGAGACACTCTGTCACAAATTGTCGTTGGCGACAATATGTATATTGAACCTCATCACAAGTTTCTGGTCGCCTAGCATAATGATGTAATTTTAACACAATGCATTCACACTTAATCTGGATATCCGAGATATTGAGGTCACTTGAGTCAAATGCTAATTTTGAATTATGTGATAGTCTTTTGTCACGTGTCATTTGTCGTGCGTTTATAATTATTGGGCATTTGGACTTCTTAAGAACAAATAGACTACATTTAGCCAAATTATCTGCATTCAAATCTTCAGTTCTTTAATAAAAAGGAGCTAGGACTTAAAGGGGCTCCAAAAAGAGGGAGACAGAAACAGTATATATATATTTATATATATATATTTATAATATATATTATGTGTGTGTGAGCGGTCGTGCGTTGTCCTGCTGCAGAATGACGTTAAGCTGGTTGTTGTGAATGAATTGAATGGAATGGATCGAATTGCCCTCCACAATCACCATAGGGGTCCTTCCATGTGTTGTAAGTCCGCCCAGACCATAATGCTACCTCCGCCGAATTGGCACAGGCGTCAAGTAACATTCTCCGGCCCCCGAACACAACCGTCACTGTTGTCGAGATGAAACCTCGACTCGTCCGTAAACAGAAATTCCGCCCATTCTCTGTTATTGAAACGACGACGCCTCCTACACCACGCTAACCTCGCGACACGGTGACGCCAGAGCAGAACAGCATGGATAGCACGGCGTCGAGGACGGAGATTGGCCTTTCGCAATCTGCTCCTAACGGTACGATGACATATCTATCGATGCTTAGGAATGTTTTAGCTGTAAAAAGCCGATTGGAATCGGTTACGCAAATGTGACGGCCGTATATACGTATCTTGCCGACGTGACGTCACACGCGGGCGTCCTGATCGTTGGCGGTCCCAAACGGTGCCAATTTGCTGATATCGTCTCCATTAAGCATTTACAGTGTTAATATGAATTCCAAATTGCCTTGCTTTGAGACATCCCAGATTCCAGCATCCCAAAAGCACTCAGGCATCTCTAAATCAAACTTATATTCCAATAACTCATGTTTTTTTCTGTTTCAACACAATGAATACTGTCAATGAATGCAAGAAATTTGAATCGATTACTATACACGTGCCACTTAGGCTTGAAACTCCAGAAAAGCGTGCTGTGGACATGAAGGCAAATCGAACGCGATATTTAGCAAATTGAATACTCAGACAAGCGTTTAGTATTTTAAACTATGCATTTAAGAATAAAGAGCGATCAAGTTATTAGGGATTGTATATGGACTATCGTGACAAAATTTCAAAATTATGGTGTCGAGGGTCAGGTCATAGGCACTTAGTTAAACAGTGTATCGTCATTTGTTTTTAAACATATTCGACTATCTTGAGAGAATGTACCTCCGTGTGAGGCTGTATTAAATGTAACCGGACTAGGACCACTGAAGTTAATAAGTAGAACAAGAATTACACATTTGTACATCTTAAAAATATCTTCTCATGAACCAGTGATTAGATGAATTTCAGATTTAGTATGTATGATTGTTCTGTCAATTTCAACCAATTAAAATGAAATATGTCCATCGATGTGCCATTTGGGGGCACGTCAAAGGTATTGGGTACAGTTTAAAACGAATGGCTTTTCAACTTGTATACTAAAATTGATAGAATTTTAGTATACAAAAATTTATTACGAAACTGTTAGGAATCATTATAGAATCATGACAACAAACTCATAGTGTCAAATGTCAAGGTCATAGGCACCTACGTAATATTTTGTTTTCAAATAGTGGATGCGTTTACACCACGTAATGAATCAATGGTTCAACTGAAACATATAAGGGGCATATACACATATATAGCTCGTATAAGGGCTAAATCTTGGTATTTTGTCACTCAGGTAACCTTAAGGCATATTGGGTTGTATATTTATCATATGATTTCTGTGTTATGCAGCTTTAAAACATATTACATACATATTTTATATGTAACATGTACTAAAGCTTAGCGGCGATTTGATTGGCTAACGTACAGCAAAATAAACTACTTTTATTCACTACGTATGAAGACTTCATTCATTGGTGATGACGTCACTTGGTGTTTGTAACGTATCTTGAACAGGGGACAATCGAACAAAAACGTATCTAGATAATTGTAAATTTTGTTGTAAAGACCATAAACTGTAACTGCTACAGATACCTACAATAACAGACGTCGTTAAAGTAACTGATTGTTTCCTTACGTCATTTTTCGGGAATATGTATCATTTTGCCACTCAAAGTTACAGGACCGCAGTTACAGTTAAAGGATGTAATTACGTTGACAATGTTGCTAAATTCAACACCTGATAAAATAGATGTTGATGATGATTTATAATATTCTATTTTTAGAAATGATGATCACTGGCTTTTCAATGAATATGTACAAATATTCTAAGAGGTAAAATACAGGTTCATCCAATTAGAAACTGTTTATTTTTAATTTATATGATAGATGTATATTTCGTTTACAGATACAGAGGTTAAACAAGTCATAGGGACAGACGACAATACTCCGGTTAGACGACGCCGTGGAATTTTCAACGATTGTAAAGAAATAGAAAATGCTGAAATTGAGTTTTGGAAAGACATTATACACAAGTACCTCGAGCCACTGAAAGAAAATCCGACTCAGAAAAAAGTTGTTCAGGAGGAACTGATGGAGCTACGGAATAAGGTGTTTTTCTTCCTTTGCATAATCAATGCATTATTTATTACAGTTATCTATACGCTGACTCAAGTAAATGCTTATCAAGGAGCACTTTCAATCAACCTTCCGTGCTCTGAGAGTTCCGGAAAACAGGGTACAATTGAACCGATTTCAATTTCGTTTACACTTATCTTCGGTTTATTATTGATAATTCAATTCCTTGGTATGTTATACCATCGCATTTCAACAATGTCACACATTGTAGCCTCAACGAAGGTGTTTGCAAAGAAACAAACCCAACAACGTAATATTTTCAGTGAAGAAGCTCTGCAAAACGCTAGAAAGTTCGGAAACATTTGGAGAAGCGGTATAGGCATCCGAAGTCTCCGAGGGGAAAGATTGGTACAGCCTGGAGACATATCAGATTTCTCCAGGTCCATTGGAAAAAACACAACAATTGAAATACCTCCCAACATACCACCTGGTTCTACGCAGGGAAACGTCAGTGTCTTCAGTGTTCGCCAAGCACGGAATATTGAACAAAGTCTGACATCTGTCGACGAAATAGGCACAGATGAAGAACAGCCAGGGAGTTCAAAAGACTTTTCAAATGCAGTGAGGATTCCCAATGACAGTGTGGATGTGACGAAGAGTTCTCTGAGTAGATTCTTTGAATCGCGTCAAGAAAGATCGCATGTCCATTTTCAGAATGAACAGGAAGGAAATGAAGTAGATTCTCAATTGGAATTGGAAGAATTGGAATCAGGAGAATAAGCGGTCAAAGTCGAACGGCCGGTCCCGATTATTTTACTATGTTATACTACTTTTATTTTGGATATATCGAAGTTTTTATCTCGAAATTTCGCTCATCTCAAAGTATTTGTTTGGTCCGTTAACGAGCCAAGATCAAAGTGTAATTAATAATTGCTTAAATCCAGTTTAAATTCAGTAATATCTTGAGTAATTCTATTCATTGTCCAATAAGAATAGGAAATGTGTGAATTAAAACTTTTGGCAATCTCGAAGTAAACCTGGCGGTCCCTTGAATTTCGATATATATATATTTATATATATATATATATATATATATATATATATATATATATATATATAATATATATATATATATATAAATATATATATATCTCGAAATATATATGGAATAGAGGTTAAGAGTCCACACAAGTATGAATATAAAGGAAGAAGTAGAAAATGCACTTTAGTGTTTTTGTATTGTGGAATATCTTCCATAAAGACTTAAGTGCATTTTGTACTTCTTCCTTTATATATATATATATATATATATATATATATATATATATATATATATATATATATATATATATATATCGTAAATTTGGGATATTTTTGTAATTGTTTAATTTTGCCCAGTTTGGCCACCCTATTAAAATGACCAAAATCAAACTAAAATATGTACACAATGTTTCTATCGGTACTTTTTAATTTTTTTGTGTGTTTTATAGATTAACAAACAAGGAGTTTATAAAATAAGATTGTATTAACGTTAATCTTATTTAGGTGTCATGCGACGCATCATTTCAAGCATCATCTTGTTTTCATGTGAAAATGCAGAAAATGTTCCTTGGTTACGTATATTATTTTAATAGTAAAGTTTGTTGTCTATAATATTTCATAAGCGTATATTGTTTGCAATCATGACTGCAGAGTGTCATAAATCAATGGTATTCAGGTTAAAGGTATTATTCAACATCAAAAAGATTGGATATTATTTAAGTCTAATTTTGAGGTCCGAGGGCCATACAATTGATCTCGGACAATTTTTTTACTCAGCTTCAAGATTTTTGCTCAGATCTTGAAAATTTTCTCAACTTGGGTAAAATTGTGGACCATGTAGAAATTCTTAGATAAATTTCTTTTCCAAGTTGAAAGAAAAATATTTAAGCACATTTAAGCTGACTTAAGTAATTATTAAGAGCGAAAACGGCCACCAACTATGCTCGCCTCGTGATAGATAATCTCTAATGTCATGGTGTTTCGGAACATGTATAATCATTTGGATTGTTTCAGTGATATGAGTTGACTTGTTTTGGTCATACGACGTATGTTTACATTAACAATAGGGACAGTGTAAACTTAGTCCCAGACATGTGCCCCAGTGTATGTCCCGTGTCATTTTTTACATGTAATGTACTTATACTGATTTACTTGTATCTTGAATATCGATTATTATATACATTATTCATATTATATGTAAAGATTACTGACTTCGGTCATGTATTGAAATATTATAAGACATTTTTAATCTTTTTAAAAAGGAATATATTATTCCGTTCTGATGCAACAAAAGATGCTGCCTATTTTATTTTAACGCGTTTTATTAAAAAATCAATCATAGATTATGGTTAGAATAATGTTCAAACATCGACTTTAAGTGAATCAGAACATAAATTGGAACATATGTCCTGGACTAGATTTACACTGCCCTTAACAATCTCACCTCAGTTGAGAAAAGTCTTTTTTTATGGTCCGCGAGTTTTCACATTTTACTTTTATTTTTAAATGATCCTTATTCATAGACGTCAACAGAGTATATAAAAAATGACACCAGTTAACTGTACCACATTTATTTAATTATTGATGTTATGCGTGTGTGTGCGTTTATGTGTGCGTAGATAAACAATCTTTTATGTAAATCGGATTTAATGATTGACTCAATCTCTGTGATATTGATTTTAGAGTCAGAAATTGATATACGATAATATCGTGGCAATTTTTACGTTCTCAGTCATCATCAGCACCAGCATCAGGAATATCATATATAA
This sequence comes from Atrina japonica, assembly GCA_030159075.1. Lineage (NCBI taxonomy): Eukaryota > Metazoa > Mollusca > Bivalvia > Pterioida > Pinnidae > Atrina > Atrina japonica. The sequence continues at coordinate 1,101,697 of BROG01000182.1, forward strand.
TTTATGCAAAAATGATTAATAAATGAAGGAAATCAAGTGGCTACTGGTGATAAGTGTATTTTGAAACACACAAATGACCCAGTGATGACGAATATATTGATTTGAACTTCATTTTTATTATCAATAAATCTGAGAACCGTTCTTATATTTTATATTTGAGATTGTCTGTAAATTTGAATAACATTTTGTGTAGTCTTTACATTGTTTATATTTTGTAGTAGAAAATTTATTTTATGTAATAAATACACTACTTCTGTGATTTTGTACAAACATTAAACAAAATAAAATCTTTAAGTTGCTTCTATACTGACTATTTCTCTAATATGATTGCACGTCACGGATGAAAACATACAATATATAATTCTAATGCCCTCTGTTTCTTCCGAGGTATTTCATTTGTCGGTGACGTTGAAAGCTAACACGAAATAATTCACGATTTTTTGCTAGGTTTTACACATAACTGTTGACCTACGTCGATGCACTTGTTGAGTTTCCCTGTTTAATTTGTAATACAATGCATATCGGGACATTTTTCAATGTCTGGAGTTCTTGTTTAAAATGCGAAACGTAAAAACAACATATTATCACTAAATTGGTATTTAAACTAAAGAACCCCATATAATAAATCAGTAACTAGTTTTAAAAGTAATAGAACGCACATGTTTTTTTTTCTAACTTTGCGGTTATAAATTGCATTTATTTAAAGAAAATTTTTATTGAATGCCGAATTCATCATTGCACACAATCATAAAATGAAACATTACTCAGTTTTATTTCAAGATTAACAGTATTCAGTTGATGATAACCGGTTTGTTCGAAGCGCGTTTTTTGCCGAACTGAATAATATTTTTTTACAATTATATGATGTCGGTCACTTTTAAATAATGGGAAAGAAGACCCAGAAAGAGAGTATGAGTATTCCTGGAGATAACTGGCAATCTTTCTCACTTAATCACCTTAGGTTCCATTGGTGATACTGATGATTTTGCTTGTTGTGTACGAGTTTAGGTTTCCATTGAAATATATTTGACATTATACGTATTTTGGGATCAAGATATGTACACATTCCGTTTACCTGAACTGAATGTCATTTTAATTTATCAGGATAAATCATTTCAGACTGCTTACCTATTTACTTTGTGTAAACCGACACTGTCGAATGTTTGATGCGACATTAAATTCTTTACACTGATAAGGCTAAACCTTTGTGCTTTTATATATATAACTTATATCGTATCGTATATCATATACCGTTAATCCATATCAGTTTTGTTATCTGTTTATTGATTTTGACCCCTATGTAAAAATGATTTATTGTAAGATTTATCGAATAAAATATCAGCCTTATTTATATCTCCCCAATGTACTCTTGATATATACGTGTTTGAAAGTCTCACGTCCTTGGTGGCAAAGAGAAATTGATCTAATGCATGGTAGAAGCCATTTAACCTGGCAGGCTAGAGTCTCGTAAACCCTTTTTTGACCTGGATGAGTATAAATGTTAGGTAAAACAATATAAAGACACTGACAAGAGTAATCTTTCCTACTTGCTATCATATGTACTGTTGGTAATAAACGTTTTTCCCCATTAAAAAATTCGTTATAACCGAAATGTGAGTAGAACCGACTATACGATAACCAAAAGGTTACCCCGCCCCGCCAACTTACAGTCTAGCCCACTTACTATGATATTCCATTCTGACAATACAAAAATTCGTTTACAGCGAATGAAATTCATTTCCCTTGCAAATATTGTTCATTATTCATATATGATTTAATCGCTTAATATAACTCGGTCACTATGAAAACTCGGGTAATACCTAATGATGATCCAGTCCACATTAGCACTGTTTGTATAGTTTAAAACTCACATATTACGAATCCATCAAATGCCTACCAATCAGAGTCGGTGAAGTGTAACATTAAATAGGTTTTGACTGCTAACGTCGCATGCCGATACTTGGCCAACATATTTGATTAACACAGGTGGGTAAATAGTATTCAGTTAAATCAGGTGTACTAAGTTTTAGATTGTAGCTGTATACTGCTAGTTAAAAATAAACATCCATAGTAGGAACCCGATTTGAATGGAGTCATTCTATTAGTCCCCAGGAATTCGTAACATTTCCCACTTTTATATGTCTAGTTGATTTTTAGGTACAGGATTCAAAACTAAAATGAATGGGATAAAATAAATTTAATGAGAACGTATTCGTGATCCATATCATATTCAACATTCAAGAATCGATAAAACACCCAATTTCTTTCTTTCTTTGAAAAATAACATAATATCTTACAAAATGCTCCACTTATATTGTGTGCCATTTACATGTTTTGAAGGATGTGTTGCTACCGCAGACATACTTATGAGACAAACACCAACTCCATAAATATTTATGAGCAAATGGTATTAACGAGTGTTACTTCACTGGTATTGTCTGCTTCCATACTCTTCATACACCCTCACATGGAGTTTTGTTTTACAAATCACGTACCGAAATTTGTAATTGTAGGCGTGACTATTTAAAATTTCAGCACTTAAATATCACTTTCAACAACTTTCAACATTTCAACCGGATGTGACGACTTTTTGTCCTTATCTCCTGTATTAGAATTTGTTTCAACTACGTGGAAATATTGAGAACAGAAAAAGAATAGCAGACATAGTCCCTTGGTAAGGCACCACCAAACAAATATACGGATGCCCATATCTGTCTTCTCGTAAATCCAACAACTTCCAGTTTCACCGCACGCATCCTGCCAGACTTTACAAGCACTGTCTATGATAGAGCCCAGTATAAGGGGTCCAGGTGTTGTACCTGTAACAGTAATACATGTTGACATTTACCTACTATAAGTACATGACATATGTAATAACAACATTTCTATGTTACTGTCTCTTTACTGTATGTGTATTTAAATTAGCGCACATGTATTAAGCGCTCTGACGGGGTGTAGACTTATCAGTGCATTCTTGAATCCGCGCAATTACGGAAGAGTATTTTTAAATTAGCGATAATATACTTTCCTGATACAAATTGTACTCAAATAGAGATCATGTACAGGCACGATTAGCCCGGATCCGTGTTTATTATGAAACGGTCTATGAAATATAGGTAAGGTGACCATCGTAACTGACCAATTATAGGTATTACATGGTACTAGTGGACAGTATTCAAAACTGATTGCTTGTACTATAAATACCATTAGTTTTGTCGTGTATGCAGAATGACAGATGGATAATTTTTTGCGATGCACTTGAATTAACGCTATGACTTTAGAGCGAAAAGGCTAATATTAAAATACCACTAAAAAAAGTACACGTACAGTATATAGATATCAAATCATTTTTTGGCTTGGATTTCTATCTGTTTAGTGTCTAGCATTTTCAATAAAGTGTTCACTTATGTATTTCTTTGTTTGTTTCAAATAGTATTGGTTGCCAGTCTCGAAAATGTATTCAGTCATACGATGGCTAACAGAAACACCCCTCCCGGAAATTCCTCAAACCTTCAACTTGTTTGGTTTAAGATACGAGGCTTGTATCACCGCATGACACACGAAAAATATATTCAAGAAACAATTCAGTCTGAAGAATGAATTTTACTGTTTTCTTTTTCTTTCGGAAATATACATTTTTATCAAATTCGAGTTTTATTGACATAAATGATCATCTTGAGCAAATTTCATTGGCCTCTATTGTAAAACTATAACTTTTGTATTGTTAATTTTGTTACTTACCCAAGAGTCTTAGAAACAACCACTGGAATCCCACTGCTAGCGATTTTTGAGTTTCGGTAACACATCTATAAAAAAAACCATAATTATATACTGCATACAAACTATAGAAATACATAGGAATAACCAGTAATATTTCCGGACATTAAGCCACAATTATTACATGTCAGATGTGTCTAGACAAGAAATTTGAGAATGTGGTCGGCCAATATTAGGCATTTTGAAAAATACAGTTTGATTTGTGAATAAAATAGATTGTCGACAACTCTGCATAAAAAAGAAAATTCGGTCAAAGTTTTTAAACAATACCAAAGTTAGTCTTACAAAAGAGACCAAAACAAATGGAGATCGTTTCTGTCAAAAAGTCTTTGCCAGTTGAGTTCGACTTTTATATAAAAAAATGTATATTTCCGAAAGAAAAAGTGTTATCATACAAGGAAATTATTCTCGTGGCCAGACGCGTCACATTAAACAAATCTTTTATTAATGTTTTGGACACTACTGTATAATATACTATATATCATATATAGAGAAAAATTAATTGAAGAAATTGGAAGATAAGTCGTAATTTATGCATTTTGTAAATCAAAAGATTTAACGCTGAACTATAGTTAAGCTAGCGGCTAAGAAATGGATCCTTGGAACAGTTTTAGGGGAAACTGTTATTTTTATGATGTGGATTTATTACAAGTTAATATGAGAATGCGTGCTTTTAACAGCAAGTCTTTTTTGTTGATTGCGGGAAAAATCTATAAAATTAGAAATATTACGTCAGGCGGAATTCCTTGTTTCTTTGCATTTTGTTCGTCATGTCGTAAAGGCATTTTGTCTGCCACTGGGTCATACATAAATATATACCAGCGTTATCCATGGGAGCGTCATTGACATCATACAGACAAAGTCGTTATATGATGAAAAGGCACCTCGGGAAATAATGATTTGGGATCAGGTGTCATGGTGCAATTTCTCTGTGGTATCAAATTCAATAAAAAACGAGTTTTCTGATGTTAACGAAATGATATTCTTTTGATTAATATTCATACTGTACGGAAAATGTGAATTACATTTTGTAAACATTTGACATAGATGACAAACACACACACACAGAAACACACAGAGAGAGAGAGAGAGAGAGAGAGAGAGAGAGAGAGAGAGAGAGAGAGAGAGAGAGAGAGAGAGAGAGAGAGAGAGAGAGAGATACTACCTCATTGTAGCAGTCTGAGCAGGTGAAACAATTGAAAATGTCAGAAACATTCCAAGAAAAAGGAAAGGCACAACCACCCAAATAAGCTTGCAGTCAGATAAGCACACTCCCTCGTATGCGCCTGGTGGTGGGACCACCGATGACGATCCGTTATTATTTGTTTGGTTCAAGTTTACTGTGTTAGGTTCAGTTGTCATGGCTACCGTGTCTACATCGGTGGAATTTGTACCGTTATATTTATTTAGAAACATAAGAGACATACTGTAAGCTATACATGAACAGTTCTTGTACATCTGAAAATATAGAAAATGCTTTTAGTCATGGTAGAAATATAATTTTGAAAGTAAAAGTATTGGTTTATAATTATCATTTGTTTCATTTCCTTTGATATTCATTTTGTCTTCAATGTTAAGCACCCATTTAAAAAAAAAGATTGTCGTCGGTTGCAATTTCAAAATAAATCTTTACTTTCTGTAATTTGTAAAACAAAATATCAATCCGTAGATAGAATGTCGCACCTTAATCACAAATTTACATTAGTTTTACCTTAAAGGGTCCAATAGGTCCCTCCATCCAATCATAATCCGTTGTGCAACCTGCGTGACAAGGAGTGAAGTAAATCTGACCGTCAAGACCGCAAACTGGTTCATACGTCTTGGCGCTACATCTGCACTTGGCATTACATGTATTGGTCAGATTTGAAGCAGCATTCCATTCTCTTTAATGAATGAAGAAATAAATGAATGTATGACCAAATAAATACGCATACCGTATAAGCAGAAATTGTAGCAATGATCCAGTTTTTGGCATTATTAGCAAGATTGTTGAGATCGGTAAAATTGAATATCGCTAACAATACATTGCTCATGGTTGGTAAGAGTTATTTTTATTTTATCATAAAATCGCTTAAAATCACTTCTCGTTAAAATTATATACCGTAATTTTAGTACAAAAGGATACATTTGCGTCTCACTAAAATATCCACTTATACGGTAATACTAAAGTTAAAGTGTCGTGAAAAGGGTTTAAGACGATCATTTCTGTCAGTTGGACTTCATCAACTGAGCTCGAATTAACCATATATATACCAAGTTCTCACAAAACAAGTGTTATTATAAAATGCCAATAAATAGCCTTAAAGTATTTCTAAACCCGTCTATGAGTAATCACTGTACAAAGATGAATATATTAGTTTAGAAGGAGTTTCGAATTTAAATTTTGCTATCCACTCGGAATATTACCGAAATTCCTGGTACTGGATTTATGTATATCATGGGGGACTCAGATTGAAAAAAAAATACCTGGAATAGATGAATAGAGATTCCACAACGAGTATTAGTTGAAAATCATGTTTATCTAACTCGAGTAAGTTAAATTTCAATATTTGAAAAGACACCAGGTTTGCCTATTGTCTTTTCAAATTTTGAAAATTAAGTAACAAGGGTTAGATAAACATGGATCATTAGCCTACATCACTAGTAAGGGTGTATCAATATGCCATATATCGGTACGTATCGATATCTGATTGTATATCGATACTCCGACCGTCTGATACAAATTATAAAATGTCGGGCTCGGGATGACGTCAAAACAATGTCAAAGTAAAAACAAAGTCACTCTCTCTGTTGGTTATTTGTAAATATTAACTAACAGCTTCGTATAAACCACCGCTTGAGAGTTGTATAACCACGCAAGTTATGGCAGAATGAAGTGATGTAAACAATGAACCTCGTGTCTTTTCAATTTTTTTGAAAATTAACTGACTTAAATTAGATAAACATGATAATAAACTAACACTCGTTGTTTAATCTTTATTTACATAATTCACTTTGAGTTGGTCTCGCCGGGTCAATATTTCCCACTACCCCACTCTCAGTAATATTATATTTGTATAAAATCATATATTTAGAAAAAGGCAATGATGTACATGCAAGAGTTATCTCTTCTTGATTGCTACATATATTAGCTTATTTTCCATAGTAGTATTGTTGAAGTATATGAAAGAGTTATCCCCTCTTGGTTACAACATATAGTAGTTTACTTACCCTAGTTGCATTGCTGAAGAATATGAACATGTACAAAATTTGACTAGGGTTTCTCAAGGTAATCAATAAACATACCTCTGATTTCCATACGTAGACGTGACACCAGCAATCTTTTGCGTCGGACATTGAATGAGAAATAGGCATCCGCAAATGAGCGCCAACATGGCGACAATCATATTCATTCGAATTATTCCTCTGCATTTCAGTTTTAATTTTTTCGCCAGGTAACCACCGAACATCATTCCTCCACCTGCCCCAGGTAGCGTGATTATACCTGTCAAGAAGATATAATCCAATGTTACTTAAACACGGATATGATAAGTAACATTTTAATGGGGGGATAAGGTGTGTTTTTGTACGAAAAAACTATTTCCCATTTTACCACTTATATTGATATACAGTGACAAAAAGAGATACACACAGGCATAAAAATTCTTAAATTCCTATATATTTTGTGAAAATTGCTTGAGAAACCCAGTCTGGCAACTATCCACTTAAAATCAATTAATTAATTCAAATTGAATATCCATAACAGATCTTCGTTTCATAAAATATATAGAAACATACGATTTATATGCCTTTGTATAGCTCAACTTTGTTATTGTACATTTTTTTGTTTTTACATTTAGTACAAGTATTAAAAGTAGCGTAGAGGAAAATCGCAAAATTTTGAGGGGTAAACACAGCCAATGCTCTTTTAAGTGAAAAGTAAATTTTGAGAGACTCGTATGTAAATGACTATTTGACGATTGTAAATTTTTCCAGCTCTTTCGATTGCAATGCTAGGTATTTTGCGGGAACTCAAACCACCATCATGCACATTGATATCGTGAAAAAAAACTTCATCTTCGACGATAATAATGTTGACGGAAGTATCCCTGGAACATTGTTCGTCCATTTTTCTGAATCATGTTTGTTCGTTTGCTTCAGTGCTGCTTTAAATCCCGTAAAAAAATTATCATTTACAGTCAAACCTGTTTTAAGAGACCATCCACAGAAAGAAGCAAAAAGGGTCACATATGACAGGTGGTCTCTTAATTCAGGAAAAAATATATTTTGATATACGTTAGGGGCCACACATTACGGTCTCTTAATACAGGTTGACTCTTGATTAAATTGGTCACTAATGCAGGTTAAACTGTATACGGAAATTCCAGACCGTGGCACGTGATTTTGGGTTTGAATATCTTATCCGAAAGAAATGTGAATTTCACTTCCTATTCCGCATGGACATTATTAGAAGTCTATGGTATGACCTTGTGCCACTCGACGTGATATCATCGATACAATGCATGAAATAGTGTCATTATTTTTAGCCAATGTAAAGACAGTTTTTCAAAAGAGTTTATGAATTTAAATGTATCATAATTTTAATTATAAAAATCCCAGTTGTCTATTAACAGAATTATAGTGCTTTAATTTAGATGTGCAGGGTAAAACATTTTTTTAAAAAAAAATGATTTTTATGTCATTATTTATACAAACTTAAATTGATGAACTTATATTTAGCATGCCAAATGTGAACAGAGACATGATACATTACTGCAAAAAAAAAAAAACCAAACAAAAAACAAAAAACAAAAAACAAACCACCGTACCAACGACAATTTGCGAAAATGCGCCTTGACCAAATAAGGAAATGGAGTTCCAATTCCAGGTCATACTATAGACTTTAAAATTGGCAAACTTTATTCAAGTTTAACTGCGCCAAAATCACAAAAATGGTTAATTCTAGTTTTTCTTGAGAGAAACCTAGTTTAACTATGAAAACCTAAATTTCGCCAAAATCACATGAATAACTATTTGGAGCAGTTAAACCTAGTTTTTCGCAATTAAACCCAATTTTTTGCAGTTAAACTTATTTTTTTCTCCAGTTAATGTTGGTTACCAGAAAAATAATTGATTGGAAAGAGTAGGTTTATCTCATAACCAACATTAACCGGAGAAAAACTAGGTTTAACTGAAAAAAACTAGGATTAACTGGAGAAAAAATAAATTTAACTGAAAAAAATAGATTTAACTCATTAATGTGATTTCCGCGTGTCATAACTCGACAAACAAAGTGGGAGTCACAGACCTTTCACATGAGACTGAAAACTGTCACGGAAGACGGAAAACGTAAAAAAAAAATCACTGCATTGACGTCAGTTTACAGCACAAGTCAAAATGTGTAGTTTTTCTTAAAAACATATGGCGCTACGGAAGCCGACACGTGCCACATGTAGTAATGAAAATATGTCGTTATAACGATATATATGTTGTTATAACGACATATTAATTATCTTGTTATAGCAAGATATTATGTCGATATAACAAGATATAAATTATTTTGTTATAACAAGATAATATGTCGTAATAACAAAATATTTTGTCGTAATAATAAGATATTATGTTGTTATAACAAGATATTATGTTATAACAAGAAATTATGTCGTAATAACAACATTTTATGTTTTTATAATAAGATATGGAATATCTTGTTATAACAAGATATTATGTCTTTATAACAAGATACTATGTCGTAATAACAAGATATTATGTTGTTATAACAAGATTTTAATTATCTTGTTATAACAAGATATTATGTCGTTATAACAAAATACCCTGTCCTAATAATAAGATATTATGTCGTTATAAGGACATATAAATTATCTTGTTAAAACAAGATATTATGTCGTAATAACAAGATATTATGTCGTAATAACAAAATATTATGTTGTTATAACAAGATATTGAATATCTTGTTATAACAAGATATTATGTCGTTATAACAAGGTACTATGTCGTAATAACAATATTTTATGTTGTTATAACAATATATGAATTATTTCGTAATAACAAGATATTATGTCGTAATAACAAAATATTATGTCGCACGACATAAGAATTATCTTATTTGGACCACGAGTTGTCTTATAATTGTTAGTTGTTAAGGTTTCATTTGCATTGTTTTTCACATCGTTGTTCTTAATAAGGCATAACATTGCATTACTATCTGTGTGTTACAAGACATTATTCATGTCACATTTTATCATTCTTGTTCAATATTGTTACTATCGCAACCTTGATAAATACCTTTTTATTAAAACTGATTAAGAGTATGTTATGTAAAAAAGCTTTGTTTTAAATTGTCTGTTATCAGTCTAATTAAAAACCGATCTCTCACCGCTCCCATTTCTGATATGTCGCATTCCGCTGTGGGGTCACGTGCGAGTGACCTCTCGTAAGTCTGATGTTCGACCAATGAAAATGCGACTTCCAAAATTAAATGACAAAGAGATGTAATTTATTTTATAAAAAGGTAACCGTCAGTCCGCAAAAGTCCATGGGAATATATTTGGTGATTCGAATCTATCCAACGTTATGAAAATAGTTCTGTACTTTCGGATTTTGTGTTGTTTAAAATGTTAAAAAATATTTACATCTCTTTGCCATTAGATCGCTTACAAGATTTTGTATCTTCTTCCGTATGGCGCAACAAATTGAAGGTAATATTGTTCTTGTTGCCTTATTCGCTGTTTTCAGTTAAAATTTATAATCTGTAGATATTTTAAAATTGGGTTCAAAAATCTAGACGACGTCGTCATGCGGTTTTCTTTTTTTACTTAATATTTAAATATTTTATATTTCTTTGTTCATGACAAAGTTGTTTGTGGGACAGTTATTATTACACCTATGATGAAGACAACAAAAACAACTCTGCTAAATAGCTCTGTTCTTTTAAGCACCACTGAAATTTAATTTACTTTACCCTTTCACCCCTAAAAATCAAGATAGTATGCTCTTTTATATTGTTAAGAATAGTCTATTATGGCTTTCATGGTTGAAGGGGTTAAGTTGTCTCCAAGAGATATGAACATACAAAAATGAGTGAAAACCTTACCCATGAGAAACCCTGCAAATGCTGCTGGAAGATTGAATTTTTCCTGTAGGAATTTTGCGCCAAATGATGCAATTCCATTGACTATTATGCCTTCGGTGCAAGTTGCCAAGGAAAGAAACATGAAGGTGGGGTTTCGTACCTGAAGGAGAGAAATGGTCAAATAGGTCATATCAATTTATTACATGATTGACCACTAGGTAATTGACTTATTTTATACTTCTTCTTGTTCAATCGTTTTATTAACCTCCAAATGACTTATTTCAATTTCTGACACAAAGTAGCTGTCGGTCCCTGCACTCATCAACAATCTCTGTCAACGTTTCGATTTTTGCCAGTTTCTGGCAAATATATATAAATCTGCTATATATTTTATGTCATCGGTCTTTTTTGTGCTTATAATATTAGTCCTGGCATAGAAAATATACTATATGAGGTAAAAATACTTTTCAAAACAGATAACATGTAGGAACTATATTTTTACGATAAGTTTTATTACTCTGTAATTTGGTTTTATATATATTCTCTGGGACACATGAATACGTGTTTTGGGACTTCCTTTTAGACGCTGACAGAGAATGTTGAGGAGTGCAAGGACCGACAACTCTGTGTAAGATATTGTCACTTTCTGGGTTAATATAAGAGTCCGACAAATGCACGTGGATTACAAAGACGTCATAGTAGGAATGACGTCATGATTTTTATTATTACCAGTGTAATCATTGAAGGTTTCTGATATCACTGTTCCTTTTTATATGTTATAAATTAGTCAGATAGGATAATAATGCAATATGCGAGGGCATTGTAGAAAGGCTCCATGGAATAATGTCCTTTACTTATATTGTACACGTGCCTGAGTACAATGGGTGTTGACAGCCCGATCCCCTAATAGCCGTTTTAATAACATCCTAGATATGACGGCTTACAAACATCCAAATAAAACAATGTCAAATACACCTTACCTATAATTTGGCAACAATTTTAGCATTATTTTAAACGAGCGAAGCGAGCACTTTATGGTAATTGAATGGAAATGAGCTGCACATACATTTTCATTTCATTTCGTTTTAATATCTAAATTCATTTCATGCAGTATCTTTCTATCTAAACTGCACAAAACCCAGTGAATTAACCGACAGGTGATATATCTATCTGTCTATCTATTTATCTAATTATCTATCTATCTATCTATCTACATGTATGTATCTATCTATATATCTATCTATCTATCTATCTATCTATCTATCTATCTATCTATCTATCTGTCTCTCTGTCTGTTTGTCTGTCAGTCAATCTATCTATTTATCTGTCTTTATAAACAATATTTGATATAAATATAAGTATGTTGAAACGTAATTTCATAGTAATTGATGTAAAGTTGTTTCTTAGTAGTAACTAAATTTTACACGATTCATATTTATACCAGAACCCACATCATCTCTGACTATTTACTATATAATACACAATTTCGTATTTATACCAGAATCCACATTATCTCTTACAATTTAATATATAATACAGAGTTTCGTATTTATATTAAAATCCATATCATCTCTGACTATTCAATTTATAATACACAGTTTCGTATTGATACCAGAATCGACATCATCTCTATTAACAGTTTTGTATTTATACCAGAATCCATATCATACCCCACTATTCACTATATATTAGAGTTTTGTATTTATACCAGAACTCAACATCATCTCTCACTATTTAATATATAATACACAGTTTCATATTTTACCAAAGCCCACATCATAGATGGAAATTCCTTCCAGTTTTTCCCTGAAGCTTTGTCCAAATTGTCTTCCTTGGTTTTATACGCTTCCGACTCTTTCTGGGATCGCAACTTAGCAGTCCCTGAAATGATATTGTTCCTCCGATTGATCCTACTTTTCCCATGATAACGTTCACTGAAGCATTCGCAGATTTATTTTCTTCTCTTAATATGATTATCTCTAATTTGAAACATTGCCATGTGAATGCCACACCAGAATCACATTAATGAGTTAAACCTAGTTTTGCTCACATTAACCTATTGTTTCTCTAGTTAAACCTATTTTTCTCAATAAACTAGTTTTATCCTGTTAAACCTAGATTTTCTATAGTTAATCGTAGTTTTTCTCAGTAAACCACAGTCACTGGAGAAAAACTAGACGCATCTTAGAAAAAAAGGTTCAACTGAGTCACAATCTCGTGAATAAAAATTAAAAAATGTGTTGTAACTATAGATAATTCGTGCATTCATGTTTTTACAAATCCAAACTTTATCACAACAAAATGTTACAGGTTCGCACGATTCTTTGTTTTAATGCTTTATCATACCTCATATTTGAAACAGCAATTTTGTAATCAGCGGAATTACACCACGTGACCAGTTAACAAAGAACACGTATCCTGTTTTGTGTCTTAGTGTGTAAAATAAAAACTGAATTTTCGTTTTAAGAAGGAACCAAAACATTAGCAACTGACTGATTCGTAGCGCAAGAAAAGATACCGTGCACGCAACAAAACTTGAGTCAACATTCTGTTGATTATTCTGTATAAAAAAAATATGTTTTCTTGGTTGAAGTGTGATATGAATATTTTTCTGTTCTTTCAAAATACATAAACTTTCATATCGCCTTCAATAATGTATAGTACATAACATTTTTGGAAATAGAGCTTTATACATACCCGGAAGTTCCCTCGGAAATCCCAGCAAAGGTATTGCTACCAGCATCATTATACAGCCACCAATTACGAAGCTGATCCACCAGGCCCCGACCCATCTGGGATCCATTGGTGTTATTCCTAATCTAAAGAATATTTTCGGTGATTCAGTTATGTTATCAATATAAGTAACCGGGTTTTTTTTAAAGAACCGGTTACTACTACTACTACTAGTAGTAGTAGTAGTAGTAGTAGTAGTAGTACTACTACTACTACTACTACTACTACTACTACTACTACTACTACTACTACTACTACTACTACTAATAATAATAATAATAAAAAGATCTTACTCATTTAGGCTCACTTCGTTGAAGTCCGTGAAGAGATTCAATGTTTGGGCACCTAGCATGTAACCTGCGCCAACACCAAGAGAAGCTGATGCATAGATAAGACCTGTAATGATTTTGTTTAAGAATGGAATCAATGACTAGTTATGGCGTGATATTTGGAACTCTCACTGAGAATGTGGCCGAACTTGGTAGGACTATACCAGTATATTACACAGTGTAGCATCATTTTGCCATTACTTATCGGTTTAAAAAGGATATAATTTCTCTCTAAAGGTGCATTACATTATTCACAAAATGTTCTTTGCTACTTAGACAATAACATAAAAGAAATTACAGGAACATACAACTATCAAATTCATAAAACAATATGTGAAAATTGCTTGAGAAACCCATTTGGGCAATTATTCACTTACAATTGATTAATTCAATTTTGATGCCTTTGTATAGCTCTTAATTATTATTGTACACCGAGTACTAGTAGTAAGCGCGGAAACAAATCGAAATAAATAAATATTTAATGTTCTATCCATCAAAGTAATAACATTTAACTAATGTTTTAATCCGTATATCGATAGCACCATTAAAAATGCATGTTTTAAAAGTGGTTACACTTAAACTGCTTCATTGATACCTTCAAGTTTTTTTTTTAGCCTTTTATGATACTACTTTCTGTTTTGAAACTACATATATTTAAAATTCCAACTTAACTGATGAAGTCTAATTGATATAAACGATTGTCTTGAGAATTATTTTTTAAATCTTGTTTTGCAAAACTACCACTTTGGTATTATGTTTATACTATTATCTAATAATTGAGGCGTACATATTCAAATAATAAACCTTTTTCGAATTGTTCCATAGCGTCACGGTTTGTCATTATTAATAAGCAGGTACACAGCCAAATATGACCTACAACATTTCCGGTTAACGCATTAATCTTATAGATGATAAGAAATTTGGATTACATGCAGTAGAAGAAGCAAGATTTGAAATGTAGGCTACATACAAGAAATAACATTTAGCTGAACTTTTTCCTCTCTCAAACGACCTAAAACAAGATATCATCGAATATCATAAATTTAATTTTACGAAACCGGAAGATACCTAGGACACATTTATGTTGACATTAAGTGATCCGAGTACAAACTATTCCGCCAAAACTTTCAAATTAACTAAAACAAGATATCATTGAATACCATCAATATAAACATTACGAAACCGGAAGCTATATCGGAAACATTTCTGTTGACGTCACGTGATCTGAGTACAAACTATTCCGACAAAACTGAACGGTCTAGGAATAGGCTTATTACACTGAAGATACACTGAAGGTAGTTTACAAAACAGAAGAAACACTGTTGTAGAATAAGACGATTATTCGAATACAAGTCAAATAGTAACAACGTATATCCGCATATGCTTTTTATTATTTTTAGGCTGGCTCAGTCGGTAGCGTGCTCGACTCTGGATCTTGAGGTCGTGAGTTCGAGTCCCGCCTGCGACAGGTTGGTTTCCTGTCTTTAGGAGGAAACAGTAAAACCCTGAGGTCCCGTGTCACAGTAGGTGTCGGCACGTTAAAGAACCCGTACTGCTCAATGGCCGTAAGTGCCTATTGAAGCCCGGGTTTCATATTTACCTTCGCGTCGTATGCAATGTACATAGGATATACTTGCGTGTAGTTCATTTACGTTTTTTTTCTGTAAAATAATCTAATAGACCCTTAAAAATACAAAGGTGTATTATTTCTTGGAACGCCAAATGCTGTAGGCGGGGGGATTTGGAGACATACATAGAAACAAACCAAGGAATAAAAACAGGACGTTCGTACCAAGTGAGGTACATTTAACCAAAACGTGAAATTATAACGTTGAGGAACATTTTTTTTTTACAATCCACATTACATGCACAATTAAATGCAGGATTATAAGGGTAATTCGAAAGTCCCCAATTGTTCTTGTCATACACATGAGCATAAATTAGTTATTATCTGTACAACAATTGAAGTATGTTAAAATGCTTGTCAGCATTAGTTGTAGGTTCTCAGCGTAGATATTGTCCCAGTTTACGCTGATTCAATGGCGTAATTCAATACTCAATAAACTGACATCATTTGTTATCAAATGCAATAGGTTTTACTCTCTCTTAGTACACATAAAGTTATTATCTTTATCCTAATTACTTTTAATGGCATTATGTTTAATACTGATTAACATTGCCGATCTTTTAATTAGATGCAGTGATATTACATCTTACCTAAATACAATGGAGTCATCTTCGATTTGGAATTATCGTCAATATATGTGGTGCCCAATGTAAACATAGGTGTTGATCCAGCGCCATGAAGAGCATTGCCAAGCATGAAAATGTACAGGTAATTATTTAGGTTAGACTGCTTCCCTGACCAATCTCCCATGTTGCAAAGTGATACACTTGAGTTGCCGACATCACGGCATACATTGTCATATGAACCGGCATCTATTCCAACGAAAAAGAAGTCATAAAGCAATAAATAATATTTTTTGAAATATTTAAGTTACGTATTATGGAAAATCTTAGTCAATAATGTATTAGAGTGTTATAAGATACGATCGATTCTACTAATATTACGTATTCTATCATCTCCATTGGTTTCAAAATGGCGGCATATCAAGCATTATCTTGGTTATACTACAAGTTATGCAGTAAAGGAGTAAAAAAACGTCATTGTTATACCTCATTAATAAAACACAGTCAGATATTGGCTGAGAGCCGTCACGTGTCAGGAAAACTACAGTTCATGGCTCCATCGCGTGCGTCATGTCCCTCATACGAAAACCCTTGCAGCTAATTCGACAGTTTTATAGATTCTGAATTTTGATATAATATACAATTTATTGCCCTGGTTGTAGGGAGACATAAGAATTTGTTTACCCGTGGCAAGTCATGTTCCCCTCGTGCAATAAATGTATAAAGAACATCGTATTAAAACCTTAGTATTGTTGAAAATACTCTATAACCACTGGGTCGTTGCCATTGTTGGTGGACCGTCTGAGTCCTCTAGAGTATACATAAATCCAGTACCTGATATTTTGGTACCAGCTGATTATTTTATACACGAGTAATGTTTAACTCAGATACAGTCAATTATATACTGAACTTCTTAAAAGCTAAAATATTATACATTTATGGACTTTTGAGTGGGTGGATATGGTGTTATATTGATCTGAAATCCAATATTGGATTTCTGGTCAGTATTACACCATATTCATCCACTCAAAAGTCCATAACTGTTTTATTTTATAAATATTAGATATATGTATATATTAATCCTACAATGTAAGTAATAATCGGAATAATTCCAATAGTGTAAAAGGGAAAAATCCATATTCACTTTTTAGAATTTATATTCACCGGGATTCCATAGAATAGGTAGATATATTTTTAAGGGTTAAATGTCGGCTTTTCCAATCAGAAACCGTTTAGTTTTAGTTTATATAATATTCATTTTTACAGCAGACACTCCTAGACAGATTCGGCAACACATTTAGATTAATGATTTGTCCTAGTATTTTTCTTTAAAATACAAAATGCACGAAGATGGAACTGAATTGAACAACACAGAAAAACAACCAAGACAAAGTAAACGAAATAGAACTAAACCATCATGGATCACCAGTGGTAAATTTCAAATGAATACACAAACAATGAGTGATGGAAATTTGGAAAGAAAAGGTTCAATATCTACAGAGTTTTATCATGACAGGAAGCTGCAAAAGATACGAAAAAGATCGTTTACACACATTGCTTAATATAATTAAACAGTAATATCATGTACTAAAATGAATATAGAGTCTAGATAATGTGTCTTAAAATAATTAATTTATAATTTACATTTCATATACTCACAAATAATCAAATCATGGATTGTATATGTGTCTGGCATTGTGTAAATTGTAAATAAATGCAAATAAAATCCACCAAAGGGGAATAACCACGATGCTTCAATGATACAATTGATATGTCAGGCAAATGACAGGGACGTCATTTAACAAGAGGGGCGTATGTGGTAGTGTTAATTTTATGTACATATGAAATAATTATGAAATAAAAATAAATATGAAATTCTATCAATCTGATTCTTTGTTGTTTTATATATATTATTGTTTTATATATATTATATGTGATGTTCAAATAAAATTCAATCACGTTTAAATCGAAATAACAAATTCTAAGCAACAAAGCTGAATTAAATAAAATTGGATGAGTTGAAATACTAATATGCATACACGTATTATAGCACTTTTACTTTCTCTGTTTACGTAGTGACCAGTTGATCATATCCACTATTGTCCTATTTAGATATTCTATTGGCTATTTATTTTGGTGCGTTAGCTTAGCGGCTATTGTTTTCAGAACATTGAGACACAATAAACACGCCAACACTGGCATATTTTTCTGAAACAATATATATATATATATATATATATATATATATATATATATATATATATATATATATATATATATATACAGATACATTAATGTCAGTAATTTTCTTTATTACTTCTTTAAATCCTTTTCTAAGTAACTTTAAATTAACAAAAGAACATATATGACGAATGTGAGTAAATGTATATAAATTAACTTTACAATAAACGAAAAAGTGTATCAATCGATGCACTATGTCGTATGAATGAATGATGATAAATAATATTGATGAACAATTAAATAGATATAATCGAATCTATTTGTACCAGACATTTACATATATATATATATTTATATATATATATATATATATATATATATATATATATATATATATATATATATATATATATATATTTACATATATATATATATTATTTGTACAGATATTTTGTGTAAAAGCAGAAGAGTATTGGGTACATGTATGAGAAAATCCAATTCCATAAATTGGTACGTTTACATCAATTACATAACAGCAATAAAACAAGATATGGTTGATATGTTGTATATTTGATATACAAGATATGATATACTTTGATTAATAAATTCTTATACTGCTTGTAATTATAAATGAACGTGTCGACTATGAAATTATTTGTTAACTGTATGATATATCTATTTTTTACTGTGTTATTATACATACTATTTTGTTTTGTAGGAATCGAAAACATTTGAATGATGTAAATCATTTCTAATGGCGTTGAATCAATTGACTATGTAAATAATACAACTCTGTAACATATCTAATCGAAATTCTAGCTCAACTGATATAGTCTTATCGACAGAAACGATCGTCTTGAGCATTTACTTTGGCCTCATTTGTAAAACGGCAACTTCAGTATTGTTATCAATTTTTTATATCAGACCAATAATAAAACAGTTATTTTCCAGTACCAAATCCGAACATTATTTACACTCACTTCAAACCATTATTTAAAGTCTTAAGCTTCTATTGAAAAGAAATTGTAAGTCATGTTTTATGACAAAACTATAAACTTTATTTTACAACGATTGATAAACATGTTATATCAATTCAAGTGTATCTCGTTGGCCCCGATATTGGCGTGCGGTGGTCATTGCTGTGGGTGGAAACGGTAGTGCCAGAGAAAACCCAAGTGTCCGACATTGCGACCACTTTATTATCTCACATAATCTCTTGTCCAATCCAATAATCGAACCCAGGTCGGATTGGCCACTAGGCTAACAGGATATCCGACACAATGCGGTATGAACATCATGACTTAAAACCGGGATCCTGTGTAAAGACAGACATCGGAAAGTGGGAAATGTTTAGCGAAATTTAAAAAAAAAAACAGTTAAATAAATATATATATTTCATTGCCAATCTGAAATTTTTGTTCTCACGCGCACAACACCTGCAATGATAATCTATGTTTGTTCTGGAGAAATATAATCTTATCGACTTACATAATCTAGATGAAGCATTGTTTACGTATGACCACCGGGGAACCGTATCTATTCATATTCTAAATGTGACTATCGATATTGACCCCGATTCAGTTCAAACAGCGTCGACCGAAAGCAGACGCTGCATCCCTGGCATTTCCAAGGTGGGAATTTCGAATGAAAGGTCATTGACATCGATAGATACATTCGTGACACAGAATGCCGTTGACTAACCTGATATGATATATACTGCTCATCTCCATATGAAAATGACCGATCTTATATATGTCATATCAGTTTGACACTGTGTTAATTAAACATGGAATTAGATAAATAATAATCATGTACCGGTAAATCAAGCTGTTAATTCCCTAGGTTGTAATGTAACCGTAAAATATATCTGGGTCTCTAAAACCTTGATACTCTTTTGAAGGGAAGGTATCACCAACCCATAAAGGGTAATGTAAAACATAAGAGTACGGAACCTTGTATATTTGCACAACAGTGGGAACACAAGCAAACGTTTCTGGCAGCATTGTCGCCATTACCTAGTATTAATATTATTAACATAATTTTTTTTATTAATACCAAGATTATAGTTTGTTTTAAACAAATGTTCAAGACGATTGTCTTTGTCAATATAACTCTATCAGTTGAAGTCTAATTTAAAATAGATGTAGATTTCCGAAACAGAAAGCGTTATAAAAAAAAAAAAAAAAAAAAAAAAAAAAAAAAAAAAAAAAAAAAAAAAAAAAAAAAAAAAAAAACAACAACAACAAAAACAACAAAAAAAAAAAAAAAAAAAAAAAAAAAAAAAAAAAACGCTAAAGATAATGTAATTGTATTCTTAATAAAATCTGTCTTAGAGTGACCACTGTAAAAAGATGAAGTGAATATTAACGGCACCTCATTGATAACATACGGCGTTGGGTATAAATATCTTTTGCTCTTGATCTACAGGAAAATGACGTTCACCCTGGTCTGATGTTACCTTTACCTTGAGGAGTAAGTTAATGTCGCGCTTATCTGTGAAAAGTTGACATATTTCCGCAACTGGTCAGACTATCTATACATATGCGACGGACATTTGGTCAGCAGGTCATTTAATCACAAATTGGAGCTATTCGACTGATAACAGGATATAGTGGCCAGTATTTCTTCTGTGATAGTTCTTTAAGATCACGATACATTCGACAGAGAAACTGACATTTAATCATTTGACCAATAAAAATTTACCCTATGCTTGTTTAAAAAAGATAGGTCTTAGTTCTGAATAAACAAAAATAAATAAATTGGAAAAGGGATCACGGTGTTTACCATAGTATATTGCGATATTTTGTTGATATGTATTTCGTTGCCATTGCATATAGCCTCACGGCGCGTGTGACCGGTCAAGAGGGAACGCTTACTCCTACATGGGTACCTGATCCCACCTCTGGATTTCCAGATATTCGTGTTTGCTCAATATTCACCAAATTTGTATATGTATCCTGGAGATCCTCAGGAATGATACTTCTTTTTCATCTGAGATTTCCATATTCTATTTTTTTAAAGCTAAATAAAGAATGCAAATACCATTCTTTTTCAATAAGTGTAGTATTTCTTTCCTCCTTGAATCACCTTAAGTGGTTGTTATTCACCAAGATATACATCGATATAAATAATGCCAAAATTTGTGATGTTTATAACCCTTGCAACCCTAAGTATGTAGATGGCATGCTCTTTTCTATTGCTTAGGCAAGTCTATTATGGCATGTAGGGTTTAAAAAGTCGAAGATTAATAAGCATACAGGCTGTCATTTTTCCCCCGTTTAGATCTAAAGTTCAGTAATTAATTCAACCTTACTGTGTTAATGCATACCACACTGGATCGGACTTTGTTTTTACAAAAACTTAAAGTAATACTTATATAAGGGTTTTATGTCTGTGTATAGCTCTTATTTAATATGTACATCAGGTATAAGTAGTGAAAATAGAAAAAAAAAATCGAAAAACATTTTTTTTCTGCTGGTAAACACAGCTAATGCCCGTTTAAAAAGGGTTTCATTGATACAGAGCTTATACAGAGATGTCAACAATGATGCTACACTGTGTAATATGTTGTTATAAATAGTCATGCAACCAAATATTCGAAATTCTAATTTCATAGTAAAATATTCCCCGTTCCCTACATTCAATGGCGAATGTTCGAACGTTCATTTCAGGTGTTTTCCATCTAATATTTTATAATTTACTTGTAAACGTTGTATCAGGAGAGGAATGTTTATTTCCTTCAATAATATATCATGATTATTGATTTTAATTATTGATTTTAATTATTGATTTTGGATACTGTTTTACACCACACACACACAGCAATGTTTCAGCTATATAGTGGCGGTCAGTCTTATTGGTGGAGGAGGAAAATCCGGTTATAATGTACCAGGGAGCAAACCAACCGGCAAACTTTCTGACAAAAACAGCTAAGGTGCGAGCGGGGCTCAGTATTCACACACACACACACACACACACACACACACACACACACACACACACACACACACACACACACACACACACACACACACACACACACGCGCACACACACACACACACACACACACACGCGCGCACGCACGCACACACACGAACACACACAATATTACCTATATATATATATATATATATATATATATATATATATATATATATATATATATATATATATATATATATATATGTGTATGTATATATGTGTGTGTGTGTGTGTATCGCTTTCAATATCCCAAAACTGAATCGAATTGATTGGAATCAGAATTCTTACCTGTTGTAATATGATAAATTCCAGTTAAGAAATGTGGCAGAGAGAAAATGAAAGATCCAATTCCCAGGATGACAATTCCCATGGCGATGAACTTTGGTTTATTCCTTTGACCTCCATAAAAACTTATGATAAGAACTAACACAAAAGCAAAAAAATCGTTTGAACTAACAATTAATCCAGATTTGGAACTGGGTAATTCAAATCGCTTTTCTAAGGTAGTTATAACTGCATTGATGACACCGTTTACGATGTATCCTTGGAAAAAACTGAAGACACAAGTGAAAAAGACAAACCAACGGATGGAATTGAACACTTGCAGGAACCTAAAAATTAGAAACAAAATAGCACCTATTTGTAATTTATGTTTACCATCTAGTGTTTTTGAAAGAAATGAAAGG
This sequence comes from Atrina japonica, assembly GCA_030159075.1. Taxonomy (NCBI): domain Eukaryota; kingdom Metazoa; phylum Mollusca; class Bivalvia; order Pterioida; family Pinnidae; genus Atrina; species Atrina japonica. Next base: position 1,124,647 of record BROG01000182.1, read on the forward strand.
ATTATAGAACCAGAATTAAATAAATAATTACATAAGCTATATAAAAAGAACCTTTCAGGTCTACACCTTCATAAGTTTTGACTTTATTGTGTATAATATTTATAAAAATGACAATACAGAATGATAATACTTGGTAAAAGGACAGACACCAACAAATATTTATGTCGAAGTTTGGGAGACCTGTTGTGTTTCCTCTCTTATTCTGTCTCACAAACGAAGTTTAAGAGACATTTGTTTGCTGTTCTTCTTCTTCTTCTTCTTCTTCTTCTTCTTCTTCTTCTTCTTCTTCTTCTTCTTCTATTTTTCCGTGATGAACATGTCCGCACGTTTTATCGGAAACTACTCCATGGATTCTAATGGAACTTCATATGATGATAGATTTGGGTGTGCAGATGTGCACTACGCATATGGCGTCATAAAAACGACGTCAATGGCAAACCTTGGCTTCTAATATGTCAAACCTTCTGATTGGTCGAAATTTCCACATTGTCAGATTTTGATGAAATTTGGAATTAATGAGTATAAATGGATTGCGATTTGAATGATATGGGTTTCGTTGCCGTGTATAACAGACTGAGGCTTCTGATTGGCCAACATTTCAACATAGTCAGATTTTAATTAAGTTTGGAATTTATGGGTATCAAGGGATTGTGATTTCATTGGTATGGGTGTCGTTGTCATCTATGGCAAAGCAATACGTCTGATTGGTCGAAATTTCAACATCATGAGATAGTAATTTCAGTGGTATTTGTTTCGATACCGTTTATGGCAAACCGGGACTTCTGATTGGTCAATGTATCGACATTTTCAGATTTTGGTGAAATTAGAAATTTATGGGTATTAAGGGATTGTAATTTCAATGGTATTGGTTTTGTTGCCGTCTATGGCAAACCGGGACTTCTAATTGGTCTGATTTTCATAAAATTTTAAATCTATTAGTATCATCGATTGCAATTTCAGTCTTACGGCTTTTATTCCTCAAAACCTTAGATTGTTATGTAATAAATGCTAGTTGATATCAACACGACTTGTTCCGCCGGTATTTTCTTTTTTTCGGAGGGGGGTGGGGGCGTCATGCAACAGTACCCTGTTGCAATTAGCCTTTGTTTCACATAGGTCCCAATGCTAATTTCAAAACCTCAGGTCATTATCAATCCCATGTATATTAAATCTGGGTCAAGTCAGTGTCCTGTGCTGAGAGATCTATATTTTAGATAACAAATATGTGATCAACAGTATAGGTTGTCGTTGCATTACTACTTACTTCGAATTTTCACTTGACTACAATTTGTAGACTTTCGAAACAAAGGAAAATATCTATTCTCATCTGATCCCTTTCACTTTTCAACTGTCGACTTTATAATTTGCAAAGTACTATTAATATTCATTTATATTTTTATCACCTTAATTTTCATTTAATGACCAGATCACTGGATTCACTTTCCCGTTCTGTACAACACAATGTCTGTTGTAAACACAGCAGGCGTCCTTAATGACGGTTAGCATAAATAGTGACGATTAGTATAAAATAATGACGGAAAGTGTAATATAATTTCGGTTAGTATAAATAATGACGGTTAGTATAAATAATGACGTTTAGTGTAGATATTGACGATTAGAATAAAACAGTGACGGTTAGTTATAAATAATATACGGTTAGTTAAAATAATAATGGTTAGTATAAAATAATGATGATTTGTATAAAATAGTGACGAGTAGTGTAAAATAATGACGCTTAGTATAAAATAATGACTGTTAGTATAAATAATGATTGTATAAATAATGACGTTTAGTATAAATAATGACTGTTAGTATAAAATAATGATAGTATAAAATAATGACGATTATAAAATAATAATAGTTGTTTTACAATAATGATGGTTAGTATGAAATAATGATAGTTAGTATAAATAATGATGGTTAATATAAGATAATGACGTTACTATAAAATAGTGATGGCTAGTATAAACTAATTACGATTTGTATGAAATTATTATTATGTATTTCTTACTCTGGTTTCCAACTTCCCCATCCGTATCTCAAGTTCATCCTATCCCACTCCGAGTTTTTATCGATCAACTCATCGGTATCCTGAACAGGTAAAGATGACTTGTCTGAGTTATCTTTACTGGGAAACCGAGTCCCAACTGTCTGTTGTACCTTGGCTTTTTCCTGGAATAAATTACAGTAATTCCATAATATACTCGGGTATTAAACATTCAAACAGCAACCGTAAATGTGATTAGTTTCCAACATTCAAGGAGCCTACTGTACCCACTGGAACCATGGCGGAAGTAGTCTGACAAAACACCTGTTCCCACTGGAACCATGGCGGAACTAATCCGACACAGCATTTGTTCAATGTAGTAACGTTGTTTGTCAATGGAATGTAAAATGCAATCATTCCAGCCTGAACAACATATGTGTATATGTGTGTATAATGCGATGAAAGAATTAACATTTATGAGTTGACATCCAACATTGATTTAAAACAATATGTGGCAACAAATTGTATGTTTTCCTGACAGAAAAATGAGACTTTATCACGTTTAACAATTGAGGTGGAAAGCAAACCAAGTTTTTACACAGCGGGGACTAAGGAAACAGAAAGAAATTTAAAGGTTTATGATGAAATTCTATCTTGTACATTTTTGTTTCTCTTATATAGAATAAAACCTTCTTAACCTTAAAATGCTCCTCGGTTTCATTTTGCATCTCGCTTACCAAACATTTTTTTAAAAAATCAACTTTATCCAGTCTTCCATTGTGTTTCGATTAAGGTTTCATTCCACATAAAAAAATTAATAGAAAAACATTTTAGCATCATAGACAACTGTTTTTTTCACTAAAGGTG
>BROG01000182.1:1132500-1155000 GCA_030159075.1 Atrina japonica
AGGGAACCTCTGAGTGGACAAACGGAAAAATCCGGTTGGAAAACGGGAACCCCCGGATGATCCAGAGTTGAGATAGTGAAGGTGCAATGGAGGAGTAAGCATTCCCTGTCGAACTATCATTGCCACGGTGAAACAAGAGTCACATTAAAATTAAAAGAGTAAGCAATAAATTTTCGTCAAAATCAATCACTCTAAGACAATGGCGTCACAGCATTCTATTGGTTTATGAAGTTGAAAAATCGCTGATGATTCACGTGTCACTGCTGTTTTATACGACCTTAGGTTTGGACAAAAAGTTTTTAAGTCACTAAATATGATTCAACGCTGTAAGGTGCTGTGAGAAACAACTTATCACAAAGAGTTGACCGGTGACAATTTCAATGTAACAAGTCATTTGTCTCTTACCGGGTACATCGCAATCAGATTCTTTCCAACACCCATAGAAACTGGCTGCCATCGTATAACTGAGCAATTGTTAAATGTGGCGTTAACATTAATAAAACAAACAAGAAATCATATTAAAAATATACGAAAGGAACCAGCAAATGTCCCTCTATAATTCAGCTACTGTTTTTCAAGTACAATAGGCCGTATATAATACATGTTAAATATCCCGAACGTATCGCAATGCCAGGTGAATAAATAGATGCACGTTAACATTGACCAGTACTGATAGGTTATCATTAGTGTGATAAACATTGTCCCCAAGTCCAGAGAGATATTGTTAATTACCATTATCATACTGGACATTCTAAATATACACTTCTGGACCTCATGTCAATATCTAAGACTCATCCATGATGTTTACTGAGGCCACAGCAGCGTTGTTGTTGTACGATATTTAGAGGACATGGAGAGCACCGATCGAAGCAACAATTGTAAAAGAACCAGTTGTAGATCACAAGCTTTTTTCAAACAGCTGAAAAATTATACACACTAGAGAACTTTATTTTGTATGGTTACTTAACTACTAGGTATTATTTCAAATACTCGGTTACATATGGACGAAAGTAATTCTTTTGATAATTTAGTTAATAAAAATATCATAAACGCCGTTATATAGCATTCATTAAGAAAAAACAAAAGGTGGTAGTGTGACAGGGGAGACAAATCAAACATGTATATAGTTGCATTTAAAGTTATCTTTCTGTAGACCAACATTAATTTGTGTCATGGGGCAACCCAGTCTCTCTGGTTCTCCTTTACAATTTATTTTACATGTTGACAATGGTATGATTCATTCTTTTAATCATGCAATCTGACATTGGGTGAATTGATGCTTTTTCTTTTCTAGATTTTTCAGAACTTTTATTCATATTTTCTGCATGGCATTGCTTGTAAATTTCGTCCTTAGTTAACTAACATTACCTCAGTTCAATCTCCGACAACCAGTAAACACTCATTACCTATGTCGGATTTTGTTTGTTTGTTTGATTGTTGTTTTACATCGCGTCAAGAATATTTCATTCATATGGAGATGGCACCAGCTTAAGGTGAAGACCTACAAATTTTAACCTGTGCTATCTACTGATGCCGATGCAGTGGGGGTTCTTTTACGCGTCACGCCTTCCGAAACATTTCCGGGACATTAGTTTAAGTCTTATCCGAAATACCTGTTCCTTTCACTGTCCGGGAATCGAATTCGGTACTTTCCGCTTGCTGATCGAACGGACTACAACTAGACCACTTCATAGCCGGATACAAGAAATGAAGGAATGTAAATAATAATCTTTGCAATGGGTACCCTGATAAGTGTTGTTTTCATGGAGATTTCAAAGAAAATGGAGAAACATACATGCAACACATTCTCTACAAAGTAGCTTTACATCTTGTCTCACACCTTATCAATTCAATCTACTCTGCTAAGGTTTTGTACTTGTTCAAATGCCTACCTGATATTGGATTGCGCAGGTGTGATAATACTGATGTTATTAGAGTTCGTAGCGGTATATTTTTGCTCCCGATGGTCCACAATGGTTTGTTTTCCAGTTTAACAACAGACTGTTATCCCAGACCTTATTTGATCTACTACTACTACTACTACTACTACTACTACTACTACTACTACTACTACTTCTACTACTACTACTACTACTACTACTACTACTACTACTACTACTACTACTACTACTACTACTACCACTATTACTACTTGTACTACAACCACTATTTCTACCACTACTACTGCTACTACTAATACTACCAACACCACCACCACTGCCACTACTACTGCTGCTACTATTAGTATTACTAATTCCACCACTAACACTTCTACTACTACTGTAACTACTACTACTACTACTACTACTGATTGTGTGTTATTTTATTCTTTATTGATTCATTCATATGTTCAGAGAATACTTGTCCGACAAATCGCTGCCGTAACATGGTCATGGAAAGGGTTTCTTAGATATTCAGGTATTCGTACGCCAGCTAGCGGGTAACACTTCGATCATTGATTTTATTGATATAACAATACAGTTATTCTGTATCACTGTAATGAAGGAATTACATTCGGTATGTAAATATTTAAAACAAAAAAAGAAATGTTTATCCTATCTCTTCTACATACTTTTTTCTTTGTTTGGTCTCTTCAATTTTTTACGGGAATCTCTGTATTATCCAAGCGATGTCCAATAATTGGGTGATGTGAGCAATCATTAATATTCTCGCGCCTCTTTTGACAAGAGTTATATGAAGGGGAATAACTCCCTATATATATTATTGACGTAAGGAATCGGTAATCGTTTCTGAACAGATCAGTGAGCCAGGCTAAATCATGACCAATAAACGTTCCCTTTCTTTTACTTCCGCACTCAAACTTCGAAAGATGACCGCCATTACATTTTGTAAAAATAATTTGAGTGCAAATATCTAGTACAAAACGGATTAATTTTTATTTGTCATGGACATAGATATCTAATGAAGTATGTATAGGATACCACTACCTTAAATTTAAGTGGTAGGTAGCAATCATTTTACTTTAATCAGCCAAAACCAACGGACAAAAATTACTTGGGACAGAATATAGTATCCACTTTTGAGTTCTTTGTAAGAAAATATTTTATGTTGTTCCCAGTTATCTTTCAGAAAACACTATATGTACTTCAAGTTTAAGCTAAACAGATCTCTAATTAGTTTCGAGTTCCGAGTTCCGTTTAGCTTAAACAGAACACGGAATTCGAAACCAACGTGAAGTACATACAAGATTTTCTATAACAGAGCTGGGAACAACATATAATATTTTCTTATACGAAAAGCGGAAATGGTTCCTAGTTTCTTTTAATTTAAAAGGAACTCGGAATTTGGCCCTAGTTCCGTGTATGTCAAATAAACTGGGCACAGCATACAATATTTTCTGAAACGAATAATCCTAGACAGAACTCGGAACTAGGAACCAATGTGATGCAGCTAAAATGTTTTCTAAATTTAAACTGGGAGTTACATTCATACATTTTCTTAAACGAAGTTCCGTTTATCTTACACGGAATTCGGAACTGGTTCCTTGGTCCGCTTATTCTAAACGGAACTCGGAACTGGGGACCAAATTGAAGTACATATACAGTTTTCTGAATTTAAACTGGGAGTTTCATTCAGTATTTTCTTAAACGGAATTCGGAACTGGTTCCTTGGTCCGCTTATTTTAAACGGAGTTCCGTTTATCTTACACGGAACTCGGAACTGGTTCCTTTGTCCGCTTATTCTAAACGGAACTCGGAATTGGGGACCAATTTGAAGTAAATAAAAAGTTTTCTGAATCTTAACTGGGAGTTACATTCAGTATTCTCTTAAACAGAACTGTTCCGAGTTCCGGTTAACTTAAACGGAACTCGGAACTCGAACCAACTTGGAGTTTTGTTTAGCTTAAACGGAACTCTGCAACTTGAAATACATATATTGTTTTCTGATAGAGAACTGGGTACAACATACACTATTTTCTTACACGGAACACGAAAGTGGATACTAGTTCCGTTTAATTTAAAGAAACTGGGAACTGGGAACAACATAAAATATTTTCTTAAACGGAACTCGGAACCGGTTCCCAGTTCCGTTTATCTTGAACGGAACTGGGTCCTAGTTCCGTTTATCTCCAACTTGAAGTGCATAAAATGTTTTCTGAATCTAAACTGGGAGTGACATTCAAACTGGTTCCGAGTTCCGTTTAGCTACAATGGAACTCGGAATACGAAATCAACTTAGAGTTCCGTTTAGCTCAAACGGAACTCTGCAACTTAAAATACATACAGTGTTTTTTGAAAGAGAACTTGGAACAACATACAAAATTTTCTTAAACGGAACTTGGAACTGGTTCCTAGTTCCGTTTTCAAGTCCCCTCTATTTTAAGTGAAACTGGGAACTAGTAACCAATTTGAAGTACAAAACTGTTTTCTGAATATAAAAACCTCAGATACCAAAGTGTAAATTAATAGAATGTCCAGGACATAGATACAAATCCGATAAAAAATGGACAAACACGGACCTCTGGAAACCAAGAGGTGGGATCAGGTGCCATGGAGGAGTAAGCATTCCCTGTCGACCGGTCACACCCGCCGTGAGTCCACAGTCAAGTCCAGTGAAACACGTGAGGAGTGTATCCTCGTCACAATTGGTACAGACGTCTCAACAACCGCCAACGAAAAGGCAACTCAACATTTCACTTAGTGAAACAGAGTAGTCGCAAACAAGACTATTATACCGACCGTAAAACTTGCGGAACGTTGACATTAAACGCGGTTTTCGATATCCCTGTGTCAATAATTTGTCAGTGAGTAGTTTACCTCTGTATATGAAATCTTCATATGTTGTGCACGCCCTGGCATATCGGATCATTTGTGAAATATAAACTCCATATGCAGGTGACTGAGGTATATTACTACTTAAATGTGGAAAATTTACGATGGAAAGCCGAAATCGTCGCGTTTATCGTATAGCTTCGTAGCTAATTTCCTGTCTGTGTTTATGTTAAGTAAAATGTCTAAGTATGAAGCGTGTGTGCTTGATTCTGTTGTATCTTTAATTTCTAGTTCGCTGGGATATATCGCATTGACATATGTATGAAAATTGTCATTATTAATTGACAAAACGTCGTCGATATATCTAAATGTCAAATTAAAAGACACCGCTAGCTTTTTCTTCTATCTAAAACTAGGAGTTGCATACAATATTTTCTTAACTCGAACTGGTTCCGAATTCCGTTTAACTTCGGGTTCCGTTTATCTTAAACGGTACTCGGAACTCGGAACCTACGGAAGCCTATAAGGGTCACTCTGAAAAGAAAAAAAAAATATTTATGTCGTTTTAACGCGTTAATTTTCTTGTTAAAACGCGGTAGTTATCTCGTTAAAACGCGATAGTACCCTGTTAAAACGCGATAGTATCCCGTTAAAACGCATTATTTATCTCGTTAAAACGCGTTAATTATCTCGTTAAAACGCGATAGGATCTCGTTAAAACGCATTATTGATCTCGTTAAAACGCGTTATTTATCTCGTTAAAACGCGATAGTTATCTCGTTAAAACGCGTTATTTATCTTAAGTAAAGTCAGTAAGTAAAATGAGTAAAAACCGCTGAATGTTACATTAATTTTCAAAACTGCATTTTCCGTGATAGAGGCCTACACCATTGCAATGATTTGTAGTTCTTTAAATGTTGTTATTGTCAATGCAATTAATGCAAAATTTGCTGCTGACAAATGGTATTGTTTATAACTGCTTTTACATTTTTTATACGAGCCTACCTGGCTCAGTCGGTAGCGCTCTCGACTCTGGATCGTGAGGTCGTGAGTTCGAGTCCCGCTGCCGACAGGTTGGTTTCCTGGAGGTCCCGTGTCAAAGTAATTGTCGGCACGTTAAAGAACCCTCACTGCTCAATGGCCGTAAGTGCAGAGCATAGGCCAAAATTTGAAGCCCTTCACCGGCATTTGGTGACGTCTTCATATAAGTGAAATATTCTTGAGTGGGACGTTAAACAACAATAAACAAACAAACAAACAAAAGACTTTTTTTATACAAAACGTTTATTTTTTTATATTTGCATTGAAGTGACATTTGCTTTACACCCACGTAAGAGCACAGGAAATTAATTAGCGGATACGTATTGGGTTTCGAGTAGTATATATTTGCCCTATTTGCGCGTCCGTGTCCGATGAAGGGAAGGGGGTAGTTGAGGGTTAAATGGGTGGAGTATAGGTGAATTTGGGAGTAGGAGGAATGAGGGGGTTAGGATATGTGGGGGTGAGACGGACGCTGACGTGCAAATATGGCGCCTAGTGTTCCGTATATTCTACTGTTAGGTGGCTATTAGGACTATACTCCCTAAGTACGATAGTACCCGTTCACAGCAGCATAAGAAATCCAAGATCACTTAGTATACTATATATTTGTTTATAACGCGTTTTAACGGGATAACTAACGCGTTTTAACGAGATAAATAACGCGTTTTAACGAGATACTATCGCATTTTAACGAGATAATTATCGCATTTTAACGAGATAAATAACGCGTTTTAACGAGATAATCACCGCGTTTTAACGAGATACTATCGCGGTTTAACGAGATACTATCGTGTTTTAACGAGATAACTACCGCATTTTAACAAGAAAATTAACGCGTTAAAACGACATATATATATATATATATATATATATATATATATATATATATATATATATATATATATATATATATATATATATATATATAATTTTCTTTTCAAAGTGACCCTTATAGGCTTCCGTAGGAACCAACTATACGATTACGAGCTGAGTTATTAATTCCTTATGAGCTACAGTAAAGGAATATAAGACTTTTTATGCCTGTATATAGCTCTTATTTGTTTTTTGTACATCAATTTCAAGTCATTATACTCCATTATTCATACAGTCGTTTTTGTAAATGGTGTTTTGTATTATGTAATGTCTTTAATTGATTCTTCGATATGTCTTTTGTTTGTCACGTTATTAGTAGTAGTAGTTGTTGTGGCTGTAGTATTAGTAGTAGCAGTAGTAGTGGTAGAAATAGTGGTTTTACACGTTGATAACTCGTCCTCTATGCTGTTGTACTGTAAACAGTACTTGTATTAAATCAAATGTACTTTGTCTTATTCTATTGTTGTAACATTTCACCTGGCACCTTTTTTTTTTTACTTATTGTACTGTCATGTTTTAATTTTTGAATTTACTTGGGGGGTGGTAAATACAGTTGTCATGTTTTAATTTTTGTATTTACCACCCCCCAAGTAAATTCAAAAATTAAAACATGACAGTACTGTGTACTCGAATGATTCGTTAGAAGCTGACGGTTCGTGTTGTATCTGTAGCTTATGCTTTAAAAAATGAATTAAATATATTTTAAAAACTTCAAATAAAGTAACAATGCTAAGTTTGTTGTTACAATAAGTTCATATTCTAAATAATGAGTTTGAAGAGGGTTGTGCGTTTGCATGTAAGCAAACATTTTTTTCTTCAATTCATATATATATATATATATATTAATAGTGAAATAAAATGAATGCTGGTGCTAATTATGACTTTCAATGATTTTTAATTAGGTTTTAATAACAGATACTGCAGAAAACGGTTATCATATGGACATGTATTCAGAATTATCCGCAATTATCACCAATCAATAGGGAAGATATTCAATTTTTTTGTTTGATTGCATTTTATATAAGATGTTATAGAACATAAAAAGGCGAGTTTATGATTAAGAAAATCATAGATAAAACCGAAATATTTACTCCATTCGTTTGTAATTTGTTTCTTATAATTGTAATTTTTCCTCTGTGTGTCTATAAGTAAAGAATTTAATTTTGTGTTTTCATGAATGATTTAACATACAACGGACTATATATATATATATATATATATATATATATATATATATATATATATATATATATATATATATATATATTTGTGTGTGTGTGTGTGTGTGTGACTTAAAATTTCATTGCTACAGAAATAAAGTAAATACGTTGACAGTTAATTACGTTGAAATAAAGAAGACCTGCTTGTAAAGGAACTTGGATACGATTACTAGGTATGTACTAGGTACATCTAAAAACAATACTTTAAATAGTTTATTCATAATTGAATATTTGTTTTGCCTATTTGTGAATTTTGCCCGAAGAAATCCTCCTAAAAATTGTCATTACGAGTGACGTATGAGTAGACTATAGGAATATATATGATCTGGCCTGTATTTGTCATTGCGTCAGCCTCATGTGTTTTATGATTTACTTATCGGGCTTAAAATATCAAGGATGCAAATCGTTATGGATAACAAGGAAATAATAAATATAAAACTAAGAAATTAAGTGACATTTTCGCAGATTGCGTGTGAAATTGAAGGGGAGGTAATTCATATAAACATTTGGCTTTTGTAAGAGTTATCTTTGCTGGAAGCACATTTTTTATTGCTATCATCTTAACCATTTCACCCCTACGTGTTTAGAATGGATATCCTTTTCCTATGTGTAAATCAGTAAAAATTGACTTGTAGGAACGGAAGTGTTAAAAGGCGAAACAATTCACCATGTGAAGCCACATTAATTACAAACAGATCAGGGACAGCTTTTGTACATGTGCAGCTCGTAGAAAATCCCGGGCTTCGTTTTATCAATAAATAGTAGATCTTACGTGGTAAATCCTAAGTTATTTGATCTATAGATAAATCCACGTACCCAATGTGAAATCTTATACTTTTAAATAAGATCCAGATAGGTTATGAATACTTTTACCTATTGGCTACCTAAGTAGTAGTAGTAGTAGTAGAACTAGTCGTATTAGAAGTAGTAGCAGCAGTAGTAGTAGTTGTAGCAGTAATAGTAGTAATAGTAGTAGTAGTAGTAGTAGTAGAAGTAGTAGTAGTAGAAGAAGTAGTAGTATTGGTGGTAGTAGTAGTAGTAGTAGTAGTAGTGGTAGTAGTAGTAGTAGTAGTAGTAGTAGTAGTAGTAGTAGTAATAGTAGTAGTAGAAGTAGTAGTAGTAGTTGTAATAGTAGTAATAGTAGTGGTAGTAGTAGAAGTAGTAGTAATAGTTGTAATAGTAGTAATAGTAGTAGTAATAGTAGTAGTAGTAGTAGTAGTAGTAGCAGTAGCAGTAGTTACAGTAGGAGCAGTAGTATTGGTAGTTGTAGTGATATAAGTAGCACTGGTAGTGCTAAAATGAGAATCAACAGTATTGTGCTGCACGTATCGTGTTATCTAGGTGTAGATCGAAAAGTCGACCGCCCTTTACTGACATCTTCCGCAATATCTGACATAAGATAAACTTATTCCACAAGTGCACACTAATTGACAACATGATGGTAAGTATTACCGACACATTATTATTCCCTTTTGTCTGTTTGCTTTGTTTGGCGTCCCAACAGCAGTTTTTTTCACTTATACGGAATCGCCACCACTAATAAGTAAAATGCTTCAAAATTTGACACTTGGTATGGACTGAATTCAATACAGTCTGCTCATTGGCGGTCAAATAATTTTACCCGGATCAGAAGCATTGCCCAGATCATACTGAGAGCAAGTAGTGTATCGTATTTAAAGCATGGCTCATTGGCTGCTTGGAAGAGTTTGAGAAATCGAAGTCCCTTCTATACTCACAATTTTGGTATAATATAATACAATCAGTGTATCAATAAAAGTTAATATTACATGCATGTATAATCATACAGGCATGATACAGAGTTTAATACACCCATGCATTACACATTCCACTGCTGTTGGACATACATATTTCACTGGGGCTACCTTTCTAAATGAAATTCCATTCAATTCCAGAATGCTGTATGACTTCAATTTTATTCATCCAAATATCAGATGCCCTCATTAATGTCATATTCATAACGCAATAATTTTGGTTGAGTATATATTACCCTGTGGTGTGAACATAAAGGGGAAAAAGAGTACCCTGGGTAAACAAAAACTGATTATCTTATATCATATTTATTAATTAAAAATATATGAATTTACAGAGTGGATAATCTGGAACCATTGTGGGCATATAAGGGATTTTTTTTACATATGTAAGAGTTATGCCTCTTTCCCGAATTCTGGTTTTTGTATATATATAGTTATATATAGTTATTTATATATATATATATATATATATATATATATATATATATATATATATATATATATATATATATAGAATATATATATATCTGGTTACGCACATGTAAGACGAGAAGAAGAGACGAATGGTAAAACAATGACCTATATGCCTATACGCTATAAATAAGTAGACTGTCGATTTATCCGATTCAGAGCTTCAGAAATTTTCCATCTTTAATTCAACACGTTCATTTGTTGAGAATCAAAATATAGCATTGATATTTCCTGAGAACCATCTATAAACAGTTCTGCCGATATCCATTTCAATTGTCTTTTTCACCAATTAGATGTGAGTCTATATCTATACACAAAATATTTTTTTTCTACATTTCAGTTTCGATTGCGTCTTACCATATATCTATGTGGTATTGTCCTTTTAGGTATCCTTCTCCTCCTGTTTACAGTACCGTCGTATTTTCGGGCAGATAACGAGGTAAAGAAGAACTTATTTAGCCGCAATGACGATGACCACAACGTAAACGTTTCCCTAGAGAGTGATGTTTTTCCAGACGTGAAATTTTCAGTTACGAGGGAACAAAGCGATCTGTTGCAGTACCATGACTTTGTTCCATATTCACGTGACGTATGGAATGACACGCCAGTCGTAGTGACTGCTGCGTCTTCAAATCATTTCAGTGAATCAATTTTACTGCTCTACAATATTGCCAAAAATCTGCGACCAAAGTTCCCCAATATTAAACTTATTTACTTTGATATTGGTTTGAATACGACGGAAGCTGAATTATTAAAACTTATTTGCCGCTGTGATTTCAGATCATTTCCTTTCGAGGCATTCCCGCCACATGTCAGTCGGCTGGAGACGTTTGCCTGGAAGCCTCTAATAATAGCACTGATGTTAAGAGAATTTAATTTTGTCATGTGGACAGACGCCTCAATACGCTTTAATATTAGCCTCCCTACTGTGGAACTCTTTCGAAATGCAAGAATAATGGGAATTCAAGCGATGTCCGGAGGTGGAAGTATAGCAGTAAGAACCGTCGCGGCAACCATGAAATTTCTACGTGTAAATCAAAGTGCATTCTTGGACGTACCAGAAGTACAAGGTGGTTGGGGTATATACAGCAGAACGAAATTCACCATAGACAAAGTAATAAAACCATGGGTACTTTGCGCATTGTCATCGGAGTGTATGTATCCCGGAAAATGGCTGCCCTTGTCTTGTTACGGTGATAGTAAAATCAAATTGTTTGGGCATTGTCACCGTTCTGACCAATCAGTATTAGGAATTATATTGACCCGACTGTTTCCTAAGAACCGTAGTACTGTGACGTTCGAAGCAGAGAATTTTGGAAATGTAAAATCCGGAATCGGAAAATTTGACAAAATTATATTGAGCAACATTAATTTATTTTTTCGAACTTAAATGTTATACATCTTTATCTTTACTTTAATTTTCTCCGAAGACCTGAAGGTACAAGAAAGGTCATATTCTTGATTACTCTTGCTCTAGTGTTTTCTAGAACTGTATTACGGTATATATACAGGCAGATGGTCAGGTCTCTAGGAAGATCTAATTTAGAACGACTAAGAACAAGGGAGAGTACCTAGTACTATATTTTAAGACTGTGTTATATGAAAGCAGACCACGGTTTATATATTGGAAGTTATACGAAAGTAGAGCATATCAGTGTTACATACTAATTCGAATCTATTGTGTATTCCAATGAATCGTTTAAATATGACCTTCGGTTTGGGAATTTATGTGTGTATTCGAGTGGATCTCTGGCTATAGTAACTGAACAAGACCGGACATTGATATTGTGAATTTTGACTCTTATTATTGTAAACTATCAATTAGATTAAGTTTTCTTTTTAGTTATTGTTAATAAAATTTTTGCTTTACTGTGTTCTTCATTTTTGCTGACATACTTCAGGGTAATTCTGATCCATAACAGAAGATATATATTACACATACCCATGCATTATAGGTGATACCATCCACCTCATCCAGAGAATAATGACAGCGAAAGGTTTTGTTCAATTCAGTTGAGCGTCGGAAAGGGTGTGATGGTTCAAAGAAGTTGTACTTGCATCCTACAAAACATTCCCATAAACAAACAAAAATTATCATTGGCACATTCGGGTGCTTGTCACGAGTGTAATAGAGGTTACAACTCCAGACTTATGAAAGTAATGGTCAGTGTTTGTTAACTGAATATCAACGGGACATAATACTTTGTTGTGAGCACGCACTCCAGTTGAGACAGATGTACCTGGTTCCCCAACTGGCACAATGGCTTTGTCATCCATGCACAATTCCTGTATTTTACACAAAAATACTTTAGGTATTTGAAAATACAAGCCGCATAGTGAGCTTCTGGATGATAACTTCTTGCCTGTCTTGTTTGTACCCTAAACTTAACATTGAATAAACCTGTGTACTTCATAGCAGTCTTAGCAAATGGATTTGTGGTGTGAAATTGTAGTCGTAAAGTTTCTGTGCATGGGGTAGGTGTACTGGGTGGTAATCTTTTAACAATAGTGCCCTTAAGATCTTCCAATGGTATTGCTAGTGGGAGGTACATTTCCTCACCATGTCACCTCTCGTGGACTGCAAGTAATCGTTCTTCAAAATACTTTCCAACCTCAGAGAAAAAAATCATTGACCTTTTCATCTATGCTCCTCCTGTTCGGCTTTCGATACTTTAATAAAATATTAGGGTCATTGGCATTAAGCAAAATAGATGTAACTCTACAGTCAATCTCTCTGTGTGTCTCATTTACACTGGCAGGTTCACAACCTGTTAAGTCTGAAAAAATATTTCTTACGGCACTCTTAGGTGCTTTGATGTACTGCGAGTACTTGTCAAGAAAGTTCCTTCTCATTGCCCGACTGGAAAACCGTTTGATATTTGAGCGATAACTTAAGAATTTTAGTCAGTACGACCCCGTAACTGCTGATTCTCCGGAACAGACCATACAAAATTTAGTGTTCCTACACTACCTCCATAGCAAATTCTAAATAACATTATAGGTTTTGATAATATAGGTCTTCAATGAATTTTCTTCTACCCTCCTTTTCTTTTGGAGAAAAATTATCTCTATCAGTGAAGGAATAATCGTCTAATGTCTCTAACTTTGAATTAAGCATGCGGTATGGCTCCTTCACAAATGACACTGGGGGTATATATTGTACACTTGAGTCCGTTTCAAGGGACACTGATGGTTCTAATCGCTTGTGGTATATTTCCTTGGGTTATCCTTTACAAGATGGTCTCTGTATTTTATTAATGACTGAAGGAGAGACTCAATATTACTGTGCAAAAATTTCATGAGCTTTTGTTGACATGGGCGGATATCACAGGCACACTGATAAATCTGAACAAATCTCTGACAGCTTATCCTGAGTTATGTTTTTTTTTTCAACGTTGTAACTAAATCTCATTATAATTTTGAAATTTTGAAAATACTTTCGGGACAGGACATCCAGAGTCACTCAGCTTCTCATGATTGTGGTCTATATACAATTATGCATTTGTCTATTTATTTACAGCATTATAGGTGTCTTTTACAAAACCAGGATAGATTTCTTTAACCCAATCGAGTAAATCTGATTTCAGTCTCTGAGACCCAGTAAGTTTTATCCCTGTACTGGTTGTTCGGTACTCTGGATACACACGTTTCTTGGAATTTTTCATCAAAACGTCGAAAACATTTTGTGTATTATGTTTAGGATCTTCATTATCGGGAATGTTTTTTTTTTCTCAACGACAAATTCTATGAATTTGAAATTAAGCTCGTTTGCCACAGACTTGTTGCTATTGTTTATATGACACGATTTCAGATTGAATTTTATACCAACGAATTATTTAAGAAAATCGTGCTAAGAAAGGAGATCACAAAATATCGTGCGCAATGTTAGTCATGGACCGGGCGCAAAAATAAAATATTATTATTAATCTAAATCGTGGAAAAATGGGCTGGGATTTCCAACGAACTACAAATAAAATTGGTGTGGCCTAATTGACAAAATCTAACTAGTGTTTGCTTACTTACCTCTCTCTCTCTCTCTCTCTCTCTCTCTCTCTCTCTCTCTCTCTCTCAATATTATAGTGAAACTTGTATAGATCGACCCTCCAAGGGACACAAGAAAATCGGTATTTATATGGAGGTGGTCTTTATATAGAGGTTGATTTGTACACAAATGGTTTAATTGGGGACAGCAGAAAATTTATGACCGATGGTCTTTATATACTTGTGGTTGCTAAAGCAAGTTTAACTGTACTTCAATGATGTTCAATTGTACAGAAAACATTTGGCCATTAGAGGGCACACTGTTGAGTGATTTATTAAACTTAAAAAATTAAACCCTTTACTATGCTCAGGACTTTAATCTAAAATGTTCAGATAGAATTTAAAGTTAGGTCAATTTTGTTATTTGCTAAGTATCCGCGTGCGTTTGGGTTTAGGACATCATATGTCTAAATAAAAATACACAAAATTGGTAATCGGCGAATGCATTATTTTCCCTAACAACAGATGGAATAAAAGCGTTTTATTTTTTAAGTTGATAAGAGGCAGACACAGTTCAGATAAAATAAAGATAATATAGATCTACCAACAAATATTTAAAGATCCCTAGCACACTCAGGATACCTTGGTATTTTCTGATTAGTTGAACCAATTTACTCAACTCAACTCCATAACGTGATGCCATTTATTTCTATTAAATGGTCGCAATTATAATTGAAGAGTTTTGTGTTTTTCATCAGATTGCGTGTGTTTTTCGAATAAGTAGTTAGGTTTTTGTAATCAGGGTCGACGCTTAACATAGGAAAAACTTACTTGGCCTTACTTGGCATGGACGTAACTCTTGTATAGTTCACCGAGGTGTGACAATACACACATAATGAAGTCACATCGAATGCAACAATTTGGACAGTGATAATAGTTTTAATTATTACTCAGAATAGGTGTAAATATGTCTCATCAGGACTAGATACAGATACTGTTATCTATTATGTATTGGTATTAAGGAAATGGACAAACAAAATATGTGAATCAGTTATCTAAACGAAAGCATAACGAGAATGTATCTAAATTTGTGCCTCAAAATCAACATAGATTTATCCAAATCTAAAAGGGAACTTAAGCATTAGAATATCCTTATATAAATTTTGTGGGAAATTGTATAGAAAAAACTTCAAATGCTAGCTGTTGAACGGTAAAAATAAAACACTAAGAAAGCATAGAATGATATGATGATGATTTCGTTTACAATTAAGATTAAATCACAATGAAAATAAGAAATTCATTCAAATATAAAAAATGAAATTTGATGAGGTTAGTCATTCATAACACAGGCTGAAAAATCAAGAGTTGCTACACTCAACTGTGTAAGGACAATCACAAATGATTACCATGAGCCATCTCATTCTTAAGATGAATTCTTCTTTGAGATGGATCTTTATAATGTAACATGCTTATGAAACATTTCCTACTTCGATATTTTACTTACTATAGACACGAACGGAAATTGACAAGAGAAGTGTACAGAATCCTTAATGGCTTCTACTTTCCTGACGTGCACACCTTGTTCAGGATGAGCAACAACCTGTTATATACAAAACAATCACTAAGTGATAAGTTGTTGAGTCACCTCTTCGGTTGTTGAACCTTTTATACTGACTGTGACGACGATTTGTATCTTGGTTGTTTTATTTGAATTTGAATGAGGTCTCACTCGTAAATGGGAATGTTTTTTCGCCTATGCCACCATTTTTAAGGTGATCCATGATGTTCCAATGTTCACCATATCTGTAAACTTTCTCCATAACCTCCAAACAGTTTATATTTTGTATCCGCGATGTTTATTTCCCCAAAACCCAGATTTTCTTACTTGGGGTTTTAATCAATGACATACATCGATTCACCAATCGATCCTTCATCACCCTCGCTTAGTATACTGTTGTAACAGCCGGACTCTCGGTCAGAGATTTTAAAAAGATAACCTGGACAATGCTAATAATAAAATTACGAAAACTTTTTCAAAATGAAATTCATATAAATGAGTTATCTTAATACCTTATATCAAATTACGCCGAAAATAATGAAACCGTAAAGCAATGATCATAAATATAGTATCATAAAACTATTTATAAGAAATCCTTGTTTTAATCATAGATATGAAGTTATGAACATTTCAATTGTAGAATGACAGTTTTGAGTTGTGAAAGACCTCCAGCGGGCCGATTGAAATTTCCACATATGAACATACAAACCCGTGAAAAATTAATCCGATTTGTTGCCAAAATGTAGAAAGTTAAGGGAAACTATTTAACAATACTTAGAGTTTATGTTTTCAATTAAGGCACATGGAAAGTTTTATACTAAGGCAATAGATCGTACTGATAGCACTGTTGAAATTCTTAACGCATCAAAAGCTAAGATAGTTATATTTTTACTATGGTTTCTCCAAGTGAGATTTGTCATAACATTTTGGTTTATTATACCTCTTTTGTTTCGGAAATATACATTTATTTTTAAATTCCAGCTCGTACTGACAGAAACGATCGTTTTAAGCATTTTGTTTTTACAATTATCCTTGTATAATTTGGTATTATATTTATACTGTATTGTAATTATGGCACCTGCTCCCACCTTTTGATTCCCGGTGTTCCGTGTTTGTTCAATGTTTACAAGATTTATCTATATATCTTGGATGTCCTGAACATTTATATTTTGGTATCTGAGTTTTTTGTACTCAGATGCAGTGTGATAATGTCTACGGATGAAGAATATGTAAATTAACCGTGTTGCTATGTCCAGTAATAAGGGGGGGGGTAACGTATTTATAGTGAACAAAAATAATAAATATATAATATTGACCATGTCAAGTTTTCAGGTATTCTGGCTAAGGCCATATCGATGGTTAGTTCCGTATTCCTTCTACCAGGAGCTGAATATAAGATAAGACATATTTGAATTTTCGAATTTATGTACCTGATTAAGAGTGAAACGACGAAAAAATCTGTGTTGTGGTATATGTTCATACATAGGTTTACATATAATATTTCCACTTCACAAACTTCACAAAACTTTTGTTCCGAGTTTGTCAAAGTTTCGAGAAGTTTGTGTTGCCTGTCCACGCTATAAAATTTGAACAAAGTTCGCAAAACTTTTGTGTGAAGTTTATGGAAGTTGTCAAGTCCCTATCACTTAGTACAGAGAAATGTAGCCCACTGTGTACACTATCTGTCTAGCTACATGAAAACCCTGTAGACAATAGTTTTGTAAGTCAACACAATGCTGCATTATTGAAATGCACCCGAGCCAGCCTATAGGAAAAGTGTTCATGTATTTTACACAGCGGCCAGGTGTATCGATCAAACATAACTGCAATTTGCGGCAATGTGGCCTTTTACTATCCCTGTCTTTGTATTCATTTATGGTTGTTTTATATAGACATGGGTACTTTTGATACTCTTCAATTAAATCGACAATTTCTCAGAAACTCCATTCCCTCTTTGTTTTCTTACTGAAGGCTGCTAGTGGTATTTTTCACCTGCAGGATCACATGACTACAAACTGTGGTTGCAAACCTCAGCAAACTAGTTTGTCAAGAAGGTGCATGGCCAAACTTCTGCAAACTAATTTGATGGAGTTTGTCAACTCGTCTACACTGGCAAACCTTGAAAAACCTTTCCTGTAAAACTTAGAGTTAGCTAAAGTTTGCAAACTAAAATTTGCTAGTTTAGACAGGACTTTACCAATTATGTTTCTGTGTATATGAAAATAGGGGTCTCCTTGGCCGATTGGATGCGACATTGACCTTTGAACTATGAAGTCTCATTTCTATTCAGCGCAGGTTTGAGTCCCACTGGAACCTTAGCTAATTACTTAGTCTTTTGCCCTGTACATTGTAACCGGTTCTCGGCTCCACCATACAAAAATGGCCGCCACCATATAACTGAAACATTGTTGAGTGTGGCGTTAAACAAAATCAAAATAGAAAATATCTTGAAAATATCTTGAAAAGGACATAAAACAATAGCGTTAAAGACAAACTGCTCAAGTTGAAAGATCACGAAGGAAATATGTAACCTATGTCTTAGTAAAAAATGTATCAAATAGCAATGTCCCTTCTTTTTACGTACCGGTACTGTGCATTCGTCCCGTCCATGTACTTTTAGCATATATAAAATGAGGGTCTTTTCCGATTCCCCTTCGAACTACATTTCTATTGCTTTTTCGAATGCAGGGCCTAAGTAGGCCTACATAGGGGCATATACATGCATTCCATATGTGTATATAAATGTTCAATCCTGCAATTTGTTTTTATCGTTAATGCGTTATATCCCCGGCAGGGGTCAAAGGCGATATTTTATGTTAAAGAAAACCACTATTCAATCTAATGATTTTTATATTTGAAACTAATTTTATTATATTAAGGCACACCACGAAACATATCCATATATTATGTCCTCACTGTTTTTATTTTGGCCTAGGCCTACCAGTGGTTTTACCAAAAAGTGAGAACATGATAAAATATTACCCCAAAAACCCCATTATTACCCCAGGAAATTAAAAGGTGAAAGCATGAAAATTGCACAAGTTATTTCGGCATAGAGTGATTAATATCGGTTGACCAACGAGTAATTTCTTCACCAACATCTTCGGCACTTGAAACGGGTATTATGGCAGCTAATATTAATTTAGATCAATCAATCAATATGTCATGATGAAATTTCTAAAATTCAGAATTGACGCGTGTTTTTACAGTTTGATATTTATAACAAACTTGGTTTAAGCCAAATAGATCTATGTTGACTAGAACTTTGATGGTTAACGTATATGTATTTTCTTTATATGAATTATTTGAAAAACGATTACTAACTATGAACAATGAGTGCCGATAATACCTTGTATGTGTGCCGAAAATTACCCAAAACTGACTCCCGCTCATCATCTGTCAAATACTGAGTATATGAATCATGAGTTAATGCCAATACGTAAATAAGTATTATCGTTGTAGATTTGACAATAAATATAGTACGTGTTGCAAATGTTGATGCCAAATAAAGTGCAATGCATCATTCATTTGAGTTTACATGATATATTGAATCAAAACAGAAACAATTCTAATTTTTATTTGCAATAACAAAACACAGAGAGAGAGAGAGAGAGAGAGAGAGAGAGAGAGAGAGAGAGAGAGAGAGAGAGAGAGAGAGAGAGAGAGAGAGAGCATGGGATGATGAGAAAATTAAATCGTGTTTATATACAATAGTCAATGTTGAAGTACTTAGTAGTGGTAGCTCAACTGATTTCGATTTGTTGTAGACGTAGAAATTTCCATAATAACTGAAATTATCTATTCCAAAGAGACTATACATCCGTGGTTTGTCCTTGCTGCATAACGTAATCGTAGAAGGGTTAGTCCGACGTTTGAGTGTTGAGTTTCGTCAATTCGAACGTTTAAATCATCCTCTGTAGCAATATCAATAAAACCTATATGGTGTTTTTTGGCGGGATATGTCCGTTTTTTGTGTCACGAATAGTAAAACATAGTAAAATCCATATAACCTGGCGCGGTGGAGAATCGTGTAATTTTTCTTGACCTGGACGAGCTTTTAGGTTGTAAAGTATAATGACATTATAATGACTCTTAGCAAGAGTACTTACTTGCCATCATATCTACGACTATCCAGTGAGAATTAAAGCCTTTTTTTTCTCAGTGAGGATAACCGAACAATGATTAGAATGATGTGTATGATAATCAAAAGATTACTCCTCCCCGCCAAGTTATGTGACATTTATCGTAACATATCGCACGCCTCGTGGTATACCTGACTAAATCATATTGTGACTCATTTGAAGAAAGCGCTGGAGTCAATATCATCCAAACAAAGAACACACTGCATTGTTCCATGAAATTCCATGTCAAAAAATTGAAAACTTGTAAACTTGAAATGTTCTCATGTTTGCTTGTAAAACAATGTTCCTTTTTCTAAAACCTAAAAAATAATTAGTCAAGCAGTTTTAATTTTTGAGACTAACGACATGCATCTTCTGTGTGACTCCCATTGTGTGAAGAAAATGATGATATATTGTACTGTAGACAATCATCATCATCATCATCATCATGTTGCATTCTATATATTTGTCGTGCTTCGTCCTTTCGGCAGTAAAATAAACATAACCACAAATGATTGGCTAGTGCAGTTTTGTGCAATGTTACATTACAAATATCTGCCTCAACAGTTTTGTTTTGCAGTTCATCTATAATTATCTATATACGATAAAAAATAAAAATAAAGATAGGTAAACTGATGAACTTCCTTTTAACTAGAGTAAGTGAAACATAACTATACCTCTTATTGTTGTAGGGGTGGTATTTTTGTCCGCAAATCTGAAATTGAAGTAAGAAAAAGCATAACAACCAAAAATTATAATTCATAACTTTCTAAGTATATACAATATTTACAGCTACAGCTTGGAATTTCGAACAATATGTAAAATACACATATTGCGGATTATCGAATTTGAACGGAGAACAATAATTATTTTGATGTACATTCCACTATAATTGTTTGTTAGGAGAACTAGGGTTTAATACGAATTCTGGTAATCCTACATACACACGTAGCCCAATTTTAAAGGACGAGGTCTTTCAAATTCATGTGTCTGTATTATGTTCTTTTGATGTACCTACAACCGATACTGATTTTGGGCTACCATATTTATATTGTATACCTAAACTTCACAAAACCCCATATAAACAGAGGTACATAACAGGATCCAGGAAATTTTCTACCAAATCTTTATCTTTACTTCTTACCAAGATAATAACAGCCGTTAAGGAGAAACTTCAGCTATACTGTACAGTTGTTTATTCTTCCAGACGTGGTGAAAATCAAATGTGGATATTTACAAATTCTTAACGACTTTTAGAAAAATTTAGGATACACAATTTTTCTCAGATTCACAGTATCAAAACATAGGACTTCTCTACTCTTTACACAACAATTCCACATAAAAATTAAAAGAGAGACTTTATAGCATCATACACATCTGTTTGTTTTTTACTAAAAGTGGTACCCTGAAATTTAAATACCTAGTGATTGGTTATTATGATACTTATTGTGTGTGTGTGTGTATGTGTGTGTATGTGTGTTTTAGAGTCCACCCAATCACCTATCCACTCTGCATACATAATAGATACATACATAAGATGCACTCATCTATGCGTTATTTACATTCTTATTTACTGTATGTAATTGAGTCTCGTTTGAATATATATATATATATAATATATATATTATATACTATATATATATATATATATATTATATATATATATATATATATATATATATATATATATATATCTGTGTGTGTGAGTGTGTGTCTATGTGTGCGTGTGTGTGTATTTGTGTGTATGTCATTTATAAAATACACAGTCAAAATTTACATGTTTCAGAAATTGACACATGACTATTCTTCTCCTTTTCATATACATTCAATATATAAATATTATAAACATAATACCAAAGTTATAATTCTCAAGACGATATCGTTTCTGTCAATTAGACTTCATCATTTGAGCTCCAAATTGAAAAGTATGTGTATTTTCTAAAGAGAAAGTGGTATCCTACAAGGCCAAATAATATCTCTAAAATATAGCCGAAATCCGTCCAAGAGTACCCACTGCAAAAAAAATGACTTAGCTTAGAAAATTTTCGAATTTAAATGGTGTTATCAGTACCAAATATTACTTTGTTATAAGATGAAAAGCTAGTACCGAAATATCAGGTATTAGGTTTATGTATACCCTCGGGGTCTCAAACGGTCCACCGGCAGTGGTAACGACCTATTGGTTATAATTTCACAAAAAAGTAAATCAATTTCAACACTTGTTATACAATTTCATGTCCATACATGTCGTATACATGTATATGTCTTGTCAGTTTCATACATACAAACACACATCCATTAATTAATCAGTCATGTATAGATACGTACGTCCATACGTTAGTCATGCCAGTCGGTATATATATATAACAATACAATTTATGTGGTACAAACCTTGCGTAGGTCTGATAACACAGCTAGAAAATCTATTGCTGTATATCGAATCATACTGACATACACTGTTACAACCAACGCCGTAGTATCCAGCCTAACTCGTTTTTGTACAGTTGGTACCATGGAAACCGGTAGGCCACTCTAACTAAATCAATTATAATGGAGTGAATGATAAAAAAACATTTCCCTTACAGCAATCTAGAAAAGAAATTACGATTTTCGTTTCATTTTATTTACAATACAAAAATATTTTTGGTGTTAACATAATCATTTTGTTGAGTTATCTTTGCTATGGTGATACTTAGATGGTACAGACGGATTGCAATAATTGAGTTTCAT
>BROG01000182.1:1160000-1177611 GCA_030159075.1 Atrina japonica
CTGGGCTTAATCTTCTTTAACATGTTTTGTGCTACTTACCTGTATTTTCGCTGGAAGAAAAGGTAAATTGGTAAACTTTTTTTTTTTCTTTTTGCTTTACTGTTGCTTTACACTCTTAAAGAGTTACATATATATGAAAATGTCAACAGCTTCAGGTGAAGTTCAACACATGCAACTCAAGACCTATTCAATCAAGAGTCTTTGGTATGACTTGGTACCGAGAATCGAAACCGAGTCGAACTCTCTTCTCTCTAACACTTAACAACCACAAGCGGTACAGCGGCATGTAAGTGAGAAAATCGTAAAATAAAATTAAATACACACGCACAGACTCTCTCTCTCTCTCTCTCTCTCTCTCTCTCTCTCTCTCTCTAACACATACACACACACACACACATATATATATATATATATATATATATATATATATATATATTATATATATATATATATATATATATATATATATATATATAAAGTGCAAATATTACTACATTTATTACTTTACTATGGACCTTGGATCAGAAATGATACTATTATTCGTAGATTTATCATACAGAAAAGCACAAATACAGCAATAACAAGGCACCTACAAACCCAGCTAAGGTTCGAACTCTCGACAACGGCACCTATTGCTTGGCCCCCATGTATGACGTCCTAACCATTTGGCCATCTACGCATTCACATGTGAATGGGTCATGGTGAGTATGTAGGTGTCTTGTTGTTTCTGTATTTGTGCTTTACAGATATATAAAATTTTGTTAAATTTCAGACGTGCCATAATTAACAACCACGAAAGGAGAGATAATTCAAATACACCAACATATGTATCACATCGAGAAGGAAGGTTATCAGATAACACATACGCCAGTCTTCGATTCGGAAGTAATGGTAATTCCCATTCAAACAGCTACATAGAACCATGGACTGGACAAGCAAACTTAGAAACCCTCAGCGAATTATTTACTTCCCAAGAACATTTTATTGAAGAAAAACTTAAGGAATTAGCATATAAACCGGAACAAAATATTGACTAATCAGTGTTTTTTAATACTGTCATGAAATCATCTAGATATTCTGGACTACTACTTATTGTTATGATAATAATAAAAATATAATGATATACAGATTTTATTATTGTTTTTATTATTATTATTATTATTATTATTATTATTATTATTATTATTATTTGTATTATTATTATTATTATTATTATTATTATTATTATTATTATTTTTATTATTATTATTATTATTATTATTATTATTATTATTATTATTATTATTATTATTATTTATGCATTTACATGTGTATAACTAAAATGAAATATAGAGTTGAAATAAAACTAGTTATCTGTTGTTATGCTTTTTTGCCTGAAATATAATCTCGCTCAGGTTAAGAGAGAGTTCACGAGACACGAGCCCGCCATGTTAAATGGGTTTTACTATACCTCTAAAGTTACCAGGATTGTTTGTTTGTTTGTTTGTTAATTGTTGTTCAAGAATATTTCACTCAAAAGGAGACGTCACCAAATGCCGATGAAGGGCTTCAAATTTTGGGTTATGCTCGGCACTTACGGCCATTAAACAGCGAGGATTCTTTAACATGCCGACACCTACTGTGACACAGGACCTCCAGTATTACTGTCTCATCCGAGCCAGGATTTTTTATGTCGTTTTTCGTTCAGACTGAAAATATACACCCTTGTGTTCAGGCAATGTACAAAAACAAAACATCAAATACAGAATTAACGTAATACCAGACGTTACATTTTTGTAACTTCGCTTTACTAAACACAGATCAAATATCCTGGGATTGTAATTTTGTATGAACTTTATGATATTAATATTGTGTCTATCGTATTATCGCCTTAATTGTGCGGTATTTGAATTTTAAAGAGTGTTTAAAAGGCACATGCAACAATTTTGTTTTCAGTTATATAGTGATGGCCAATTTTTATGACGGAGAAGAGAACACAGTCTGATAAGAGACCGCCGATGTATAAATGTAGAAAAAAAATTTCCTTGGGTCGTTATTTTTTGTAGTAATCATACCCGGGCAATTATAGAAAATTGAACCATACCTCTAGAAAAATGACCCGGGTTCCAGGTCAATTTTCTACGGATTTCGGCATGTGCTAAACGAAGGTAATATGAATAACGAGAGTGTTTTTCTTTACATATATATATATACCACCAAAAACACATCTTTCTTTTAGAAAAAAAAAAACAAAACGAAAACACAAAACGACAGAAAAAACCCACAATACATATTCAGTCAACAGATGCAGTTTAATGCATATTTATGTATTTTACTAATAGAGGTTCATGTTTAACTGTTCATTTAAGACTATGACCCATATTTTCCCTTAGGGGTTTTTGTTTTTTTCTCTGTTTTATGATCTCAAAACCAATCTGTCCGCGGACGCTACACAGAGAAAAAATCTTAAAATGTCTCTTTTGTTTTCATTTGCAAACATGATGTTAGATATTGACTTAACAATAATGAAAATGAAATTTGAAAATAAACATCTTACCACTGCTTCATGAGAAGACGATGTTTAGATGTGTACCAATATTTGGTCCTTTTTCGCCTTTGGGGGACCAGGGTAAGATTGTTATCGTAGAAAAGTTATCCCGGGTAGCATTTCTACGGCGGGTCAATTTTTCACGTTACACCGGCCTTCTGCAAGTAAACTTGTGAATTTATCACAAAAATCAGCTTAGAATCCAGCGGGGTTCGAACCTGCGCTAACCATGTGAGGAACCATGGATCAACGCGTGATACTCTTCTAACCATCCGATCAGGCCATGTAATGCTGTAAATTTTGAATTAACTCGGTGAGTCTAAATACAACATGACAACTAAATTTTGTATTTACACTCACCCAGTAAATTCAGAATTTACAGCATGACAGTCCATGGCAAGACTAGAGAAACAAAAAAATAACAAAATGTTTACACAAGTATTTAAAAATCTGACTATTCTTAGAGGATACCAATAAATGAGATAAGTCAGCTACGTAAGTGCCGAGTATATGCCCAACATTTGAATCCCTTTAAAAAATCCCTTTTACGGTTTTTCTCCAAGGAAGTGTATTTTCTAATAAATAGATATCGAAATACTTCTGAAAATATTTTAGATCTACATTTGGCCGAAATAGCAATCAAAAATAGATGTCAAATATATAACAAACAAACAAACAGCAAATAAGATACATATTTTGAAACAACAACGACACAGGCATAATTATTCCTCTTGGGTTTTATTATAAGTATTTCCTTGTTAGTTTAATAGTTGTTTTTAAATCACAGTTCCGAATCAAAGATATAACATGTGATTAATAGACACTATTTGAGTGTCTGTACTAATTTTAACCGATTAAAGAGCAAATATTTCGAGAGTGAAGAGTTTAGATCAATAGATCGCAATAAAACAATTTCCAAAAAAATACATTCATATACATGTAAATATTGTAAACCAAGTTTTATTTGCGAGAATTTTATTTACGCGTAATTTCGCGACAGCACTCGTTCGCAAAAATAAAATGATCGCATAATACTGTATAATAATAATATGATGAAATAGGGATTCGAAATCGCGATAATATCATCTCGCAATTTTAGAACTTGTGTATCGCGAAAATAAAAGCCCGCGAAATTTCGGTATTTACAGTAGTTCTGATATACGAGGAATAATAATTCATATACTTCACTTCTCACCAAGTGTGTCTCTGTATGTATGAAATGATTGGATATAAAGTTGCAGCAATAGTGGCAAAAACGAAATGTCCACTCTAAAATAACTAATGAAGACCTTCCCGGAGGTTTACTTATGTACTAAACTTAAATGTTTTGCTAAAATGCCGTTTTACCCACACTTAAAATATTTCAGTTATGCGATGGTGGCCAATTCTAGTGGTGAATTTTTTTTTCAATGTACCCTGAAAACGAATACCGATCTCCTGGTAATAAAGTGGCATTTATCCAAACAGCAGCTTGGGTTCTAGCAGGGATCGAATAAACGCTGAATTGAGAACTATTCATGAATCGCTGGGCCATAGAGACACCTATCAGCGTTTAGAAAATAGCTTTGGCAGATACTGAGTACATAAATCCTGGCTTATCACCAATAAATCCGTTCAACACTTACAGTGTATAAATGACTAAACGTGTACTTTATTACAATTGGTGATACCCAGTATAGTTCAATCAATAAAAAAATAATCATTTACATGAATTAGATTAAAAAAGGAAACAATAATAATGTATATTTTCAATAACCATCTTATAGACCTTTAGAGAGTAAAATTGCAAATATTCTCTATCTCTTAGAGATTGACATCCATAGTTTTAACAAGACTGTAGGGTTGTAGTTGGTCATCACTGTCTAATGTGCTGATCAAAGGTTCCTCTACGATATCGTATATGTTTGGGTCATCAATTTTGAGGTCAGTATCATCCTCTATAGCGTTCCGATTGAAACCCGTGGTTGAACTAGACATATTTCTACCGGTTTTTGTCCGATCTAATGTAGTTACAAAGCAGGCAGCCAATTCGTCATCTGTGTAACTTTCACTGGTTAAATGTTGTGATAATAATTGTATGTCATTATGTGGACCACACTGTGTATAATAATAATGTTCTTCTTCATCGACATCATGTTGATTTCTGTTTATTTGCTGTATCTCTACCTCTCCTGAAATAGGAGACGAGAAATCAGAGTAATATGTTAAACCGTAAATGTTTGCAGCATAAGCCATCAAAATATAGGTTTCAGTCTACTTCTTCATATCCTCCTATAATAGGAAAAGAGAAATCATAGTGCTATGTTAAACCGTAGATGTTAACGCATACGGGATTTAGTTGACATTTGAATGTCTCCAGAATTCTCCTGCAACTTCAAATATACATGTTATGGAATGAAACATGGGACACACACACACACACACACACACACACACACACACACACACACACACACACACACACACGGCTAGAGGCAAGTCAGGACATTTTTATACTCGACAATGTTAACGTTTTCCTGCAATTTATACCTCCTAAGTATGTTTTTACCTATAATATATAAAAATATCAGATACCAAAGTATAAATATTCAGAATGTCCAGGATATATATACAAATCTTGTAAACAATGGACAAATAAGGATCTGTGGAAATCCAAAGGTGGGATCAGATGCCACTGGTTAGTAAGCATCTGTTGTTGATCCGTTCGATATTCTGTTCGACTATCATATAATAAACGCAAAACACAGCTTCCACACATTTTCTTTATTCCATTTCCATACACCAACCCAAGCAATTTTGAACTGAATGGATAGTAAGATTTAAATTAAAATACCTTTCAGAAAATTTACTCCCAAAATATCAAATTAGTAGAAAAAATACATTTGTTTTGACATGTTCTCATTTCGTAATAAATTATTCTACTGAGCTAGAACTAATGTATCCATACCATGGATACCAATTGAGGCCCAGGATACATTAAAAATAGCAGCTCTGTTTCATTACACTTTTTGAACCGAAAAAAGAATTTGAAATATATCACTGAATATCTAGAAAATTTTCGCCCTGCTTATTTTCGCCCATGGTTATTTTCGTCCTTTGACGATAGAAATAATATTCACAGCGTCTTAAATTCGCCCTGAATCACCATAGTCGCATGAATGGCATATATGTACATGCCTTGATTATCTAACTTGAAAAGCTGTCATTTTAAATTCTCATATTAGGTCGAAAATGGCGAAAATTGAACGGTAGCGGAAATTTACAGGTATACATCATACCTTTTTCTGTTGTAGGGGTGTTATGTATGTCAGCAAACCTGAAATAATAGTAACAGAAATCTTAGATTATGTATACATCATACCTCTTTCTGTTGTAGGGGTGTTATTTCTGTCAGCGAACCTGAAATAATAGTAACACAAGTTTTTGATGTCGTCATTCATAAATATACGGCCTATAAGGTTATGTTACAATTTGTAAAAATATAAACATGGAGGAGTCATCATGCTATATAATTATGTCTGCTTGCCTGACACAAAAGTGTTTATTCTAGAATATTTACCTTATTCTGCAAAGAACGATAGCAATGGTTAAGACCACTAACAGTGCACTAACAACAGCAGCGATACTTATGATATTTCTCTGTATTATGCCACCTTCAGATTCTACAAATATATAAATTGATTGTCATTGCTATATACAGTACAACGTAGGTAGTAAGATTAGTAACGTGAGTAAAAATTCCAACTTTTTATCAATAATTTTATTCATTATGTATCGTACTTGCGTTTTCCATTTACTTAACATTACACGAAAAGGTCAAAATCGTACCATATACGCCCAGGGTCTGGGACTACTTTCATGATATATTCTTCCGAGACCGTGACCATTGTTTCAATAATCAGGATACCGTATTAAATAATAAGATATTCATCCGAGCTGTAACGATGACCCGTTACACAAATAGTGCTGTGATTTCTTGTAAATTAGAATAAGATATTTTAAATTGTGACCATTGTTTCAATAATTAGGGTACCGTATTAAATAATAAGACAAATAAAATCTAATGTCCTCCAAAAGGAATTATTGTTATGCCAAAACAGCAAATGATAATAATAATAGAACGTATATGTTGAAATATTTACGCCCTCCTATATAATTAGGTGATAATATATATATTACATGCAAACCTTTTGTAATTCCAATACCACAGCCGGACGTGCTGTTGCAATATACCACATCACACTGACATTTACTGCTACACCCAACACCGTAATATCCAGCCTTACAAGGACTAGCACAGTTTTTGCCATAGAATCCTCCGGGACAATCTAATGATGTCAATTATAACGTCGTATACCGATAAAAAACAACATACATGTATAGATACATCTATCCATTTATACAAGGCATTATAAGTATCAATAAACACACACATACATACATACTCTGTATTCATACACATTAAAGAATACATATACAAAACTACACATACGTTTCTATCCGCTTCCACCACAACTATCAAGTGCAGTCTGACGGCACAGATAAAACAGTTGTGTTGTCTTGTATTTATAACATGCTAAACTGTCTGACGTCATCAAATATTTTAGTGAATGAAATTGACGTCATCGAATATTTTGGATGAATTGAATTTCATTTAAAAAAATAGTTCCGGTGGAATTTCTGCATCCAGCCGCAGCGCATACGACATTACGTATTGCATTGGCGTTTTGAAATCTGTATTATAACTGTATGATTACACATACATGCAAGAAGATACAATGCATACATACACATATACAAACCTGAGATAGCTTCGTTAACACAGCCAACACTATTGTTGCAGTATGATTTATCACAATGACATTGATATGTACAACCTCTGCCGAAATATCCAGCTTTACATGGTTTTGCACAGTTTTGGCCATAGAAACCGATAGGACACACTAATAAAATCAATAATATTGAATAAAAGGGAAAGTCTCATGAAATCCGCCATAATGAAGTTCATAAAATACATAAAAACTTACTTAACCAAGAGAAAATATGTTTTGTTGTCGATATTCATCATTTCAATTTATTTTAAAATCTCTAAATCCGTAGATGTTGATATGATAATTCGCTGATTAAGCAGGTGACATGAAATACATAATAGGACATGAATTACAAAGTTTGCAGACCTAATTATACTAATTTAGATTAAAGTTGCATTTCCCATTTTTCGGACATCAATTTATATTATACCACCATTACCCTCACATGTTCCATTAGCAGATAAAAAGGTATCAATAGCACATTCTTCGTTTTGCCTGAAAAAAAAACAAACAAAACACTTTAACGTAAACGGAAATATTCAAAGCCAAGTCCGAAATGTGTAGACCCTTTTTTTCCCTGACGGATGTATCTGAGTTTGGGATTCGAAATTGTTTTCCATGTTGGGACCATTTGTATATCTGGTTTAGCGTATTCTAGTGGACTTGCAGTTTTGATTATCCATTGTTACTATTTCAATTTTACTTTGACAAACATAACAGCATAAAAAATACAGAGACCAAAGTGTTTACCGTTCTGAAATCCTTCACTTTTGAATTTGCAGCAGAAAAGCAAATTAATTGTACTTGTGATAGTATTTGAATTATTCTGATTTCTTAAGAAACAGGACATTGTGTGGTCGCATAGCATAATACGATAATTAACATGAAAAGTTATGAAATTAGACAAACTTACCTTGAAATTGTAAGAACATAGAAAAAGACGAAAACAAATAAATCCATGCTAATTATAAATTATGTATCGTGTTCCGTGTTCGTACATCATAGAATTATTATCACAGTATTGCCAATGGTTCACCGGAAACCGGAGATAGCGGCACCATTAGAGACAAGTGGCATACATATGATGTATTAATTTCTCTGCACCTGTCCCATCAATTACATTGTACTTGTACTGAGGTGGTACCCGCTGATCAGTTTTGATTAGTGTGTTAACCCATTCAGTTCTGGAAAAGCTGTCGTAACTTGGAGGCTCGGTTTGAATTATCATCTCAAAGTCGTATGCCTTACCCTTTCTATACCGAGAGTATGCAATATAGCAAACTGAAAATCATCCGGACACCTGGTCTTATCCCGTTTGGGATTCGTAATTGTTTTTCATGTTGAGACCATTTGCACATCTGATTCGTCGTGTTATAATGGACTTGAGTTTTGATTTATTGATTGGCATTTATGCATTTTTTTAATTGGAAATTAGAATTAGAATTAGTTTATTAATATTTGATATATGATATTTATTAGAACACAGAAATATACATATTTTATTAAATTACATGTACATGTAATATTACCTTAAAGGAATTTGAATAATTACACATCTGACTAGGCAAACATATGTAATACATGTAGTTATGAATAGTTTTAGGTAATCCTGTTTAAGATCTCTCTGAGGAAGTAGCTTCACAGGTAAAATATTAATCAGAAAGTCTTAGTAAATAGCTAATTGAGTAATTTTACATAGCCTAATTAGGAAACAGACAGATTTTAAATCGACTTGGGGATAGACTAAGAGAGCATATAGTGTGGCGTGTCGTCGCCAGGGGTGCTTCGGCCCCGATGAGAAACGAAAGAATGCTGCTTGAACAATGTTGATTCATATAGATATTGTAAATATGAACTATGAAGTACATTAAACGTTGTACAGTAATTCAGATGTTGCTTCAGGTTTTGGTTTTCAACGTAATAATTATGGCGTCAACGTATACTGGACTAAACAACACCCAGGATACAGAGTATCACCTGGAAGAAGAATTATACCACAAAATAACTGAGATATATTTGAAATCTCTCACGAATTCATACCAATATTTGTATCTTGCAATTGTGACCAATATGCCCATGGGCCACATTCCTTACCTAAACTGTGTTGGCATCTAATAAACACGAGAATCTCAATTTACAAATTATTATAACACTCCTTAAATTCTTTGTGAGTGGAAGAGACTTAAAAAGATTGAGAATGGCAAAGCTGGAAAAGAAGTCAAAAATTAATTTTCTAATTTATTCCAAAAACAGGAAATGAATCTTGCATCCATGTAAATTACTCAGATGCCATTAGTTTTTCAATCCATGCAGCAGTTCTGCAGAAGATTGTGAAAGAGTAATACCCCTTGAGGCCTCTTTGGCCCCACCCTGGATCCACTTGGCCGTCTGGCCAAAATGAACAAACTTGATAGTGAACCTTGAGTACTTGCTTCCCAGGAGGTTTCATCAAAATCCCTTCAGCGATTTTGAAAAGGCACTAATAGAGTGAAAAATGACCCCCTTCATTTTGCAGGCTTAAAAAAAATCAAAATAATTCAAAATATAAAATTTCAGCAATATTCTTTAAGGAAAGCCTTTATCGAGCAAAACACAGATAAATGCATCAAAATCAATAAAATGGGAGAAAATTAAAGAAATCATACAAAAATAAATGAAAATTACAAAGTCTCAAAATACTTTGAAAACGCATAAAAGATTCATTTTCCGATCTATACGAAATTAATTTTAATTGTACATTTATGTAGATCACTCAGATATAATTAGTTGTTTCAATCCATGCAGCGGTTCTGGATAGGAATATTTAGTGGTACCTCCTTTGCCACACCCTTAACCCCCCCTGGCCCGATCGGGCCGAAATAAATAGACTTGGTAATGGATTTTGAGTAATTGCATCCTATAAAGTTTCATCAAAATCCCTTCAGTAGTTTTGAAAAAGAAGCTGACAGTGTGAAAAATTACCCCTTTCATTTTCGCAATCTTAAAAAATTCATAAAAAATCAAAAACTTAAATATCAGCAAACTTCTTTTAGTAAAGCATTAATCTACCAAACTACATATAAAACACATACAATGAATACAGTATGATGAATGAAAATCAAAGAAATCATACAAAAGTGAATGAAATTACAAAGTCTAAAAAGACGCGCCAAAAATTTATTTCCTGATTTCTACGAAATTAACAAACTTAAATCATACATCTATGTAGATCACTCAGATACAATTAGTTTTTCAATTCGTCAGCGGTTTTGAAGGTGAAGATTGTTTAAAGAGGGGTACCCCGGAGCATCTTTGACCCCACCCTGGATCCTACCCTGAGTTGATCGGGATGAATTGACCAGATTTCGTAGATGACCTTAGGTACTTGCTTCCTATAAAGTTTCATCAAAATCACTTCAGCGGTTTTGGATAAGAATTCTAAAATTTTAAAAATTTACCGACAAACAGACAGACGGACATACGGCCAGGCAGACAGACAGACGGACAACGGATAACAGGCGATCAGAAAAGCTCACTTGAACCTTTTTTTTTAGCTCAGGTGAGCTAATAAAAATGATTTATAGTAATACTCTTCTATCACAAAACTGTCATATTTTTATCATCTCAAAAATTCATCTTCAGGTAATCTCTCAAAATTCATATAATATATCAATCTATATAGGAAATTCTAGTTTTGACTTGTATTTATGTTACCTTTATCAACATTACGATATTGAGGCTTGTGCAAGGCGCGATAACTCTAATTTAAATCGGCCCTGTTTATTTCAAATACAAGCACTCTTTATTGTTGTGTTTTTGTGTTGAATATTTACATACCGACTGCAGTTCTCTTCATTGCACGTATATAGAGCGATGAAATGCATATGTCAGTGTTTGCAGTCACGTGATACGAGTGTTAACTTTTCAGCGTAAGAATACATGAACGAATAAATAGAGAATAGAATATCGCATATTTATTACTTATATTTTTAATCTTAAAAGACAAACATTAGGCCTATCACAAAAAAAAAAAAAAAAATCACAGATAGAAATCGGAAACATGAGACTGCATCTGTAGCATACTGTACAACCTACAGACCCATACCCCGGCTATCTAAGTCATGTTATGACCAGAACCACAGACCATACAAAATGAATGTTCTTGTATTGTGACTTGTCTGTTGAACAGTAAAAAGAGAGTTAGGCCTTGTGCAATTTTGTCAAGCATATCTGATAAATAGGTAGATTTGTTTGCCGTCACCGGATATTCTTGTCAGAAACAATTCGTCACTAGCACCCTGTGAAATTAGGACGTGTGAAATAGGCCTACATTAGTTACGCACGAATCACTCAATCAGTCATCCCGGTTCCCAGTTGATTGGTAAAAATGTCAAAAAGCATTGCTACTTTCAGTTGTTGTCATGAAGGAATAATAGCTGTCTCCCTTCTCCTAAGTCACACTCAAACTTTCTATGGTATATCCCATTAATAATTTATCATAATGCAAACGCGGAGATTTGTTATAAATAAACATGACTGTTTACCTATAACAAATCTCCGCGTTTGCATTATGATTCAACAACATGGCTATGGCCGCAGTCATTTCTTCTGAAACATTTAACCTTCCTGTACCAAGCGATCGAATATATAAAAAATCTCGATTCAAATTGGACAAAAAGTATTCAGAATTTTCCATATCACTAGTTTCTTTCCAAATGATATGAAAATAAGAAAAAATAAACCTAAGCTTCGTTTAGTATTTCCGGGCAGAAAAGGGAACTATTTCCTGTCTCAGACAGCAGTTTAGCTGTTATGTCATATTAAAAACTCCCACTGAAAGTCAATTATATAGAATGAATTTTGTAACCAGCTGACTACAATTTCACAGAAAATTATATATATATATATATATATATATTATATATATATATATATATATATATATATATATATATATATATATATATATATATATATATAAAAGGATTGATTTTTTAAGATATGCAATGGAACATGAAAACAATTCAATGTGCTGCAGATAATTTTTCCCATGATCCATTGCATATATATATTCCATGCTTTTTCAAATAAAGAAAATAATCCTTAAATGTTGAACCAAAATAACAAACACCTTCATTCCGTAATTCAATAGCAGTCTTTCTGATCACGTGAAATCCATAGCTCAATAACATTTGTTTGATAATTTCCCGTATATTGATTAATCTTATTCTGTTCAAAACATCAAAACATCTCATGCAGTTGCTCAGTCATATAATTTGTCCCGAAATTGAGATATAATTAATCATTGTCATCTTTTACAATGCAAAATGAATAATTATGTTTTATGCGGCGTGATATGAATTTCGAACTTTTTTTTTATTTACTACTTTTAATACATTAATAAATCGCTCGCAGAAAAATGTTAATTTTAACACTGATAGCTTGCTCGGATTTCAAATATATTCTGCCTGCTTGATGTTGTATGATTTAATGTTTTCTTTTTTATAAAAATGTAATTGACTTCAGTTGAAAAACAGACGACAGGTCTTCCATAAAATTGCAAAATTCCTGGCTCAATAAATTGTATTTGACTTGATCGAAATGTCGTAAATATTTCTTATTCACTGAAACTTTTTTTTTAAAAATTCATTATGCCAATTGATGGCGATTTGATAAGCGGAAATAAGAAGTTTAACCTCATTGATGACAATTCCACATATAATCAGGACATGGGTTTCGATTATTATATATATATATATATATATATATATATATATATATATATATATATATATATATATATATATATATATATATATATATATATATATATATTTATATATATATGATAATATGCACACATCATCGGTTAGAAGAAGCACTGTGGTGTCAGTTTGATAGACATGACGTTTCATCATGCTTTTTGAACTTTTTTTTCCCTGTATCATACCTCTGTCTGTTTCACAACACCTCGTCTATGTTAAATTTGAGCACCAATGATGGAGTCTTATTGACAGAAACGATCGTCTTGAATATTTATTTTGGCTCTTTTGCAATTGAAAAAAACTGCTTCGACTTATATGTTGTACCTAACGTATGTATTAACAATTGAAAGTGTTAAACAAATTTACAAAAACGCGCTCATGTCAATCATCTGAGTGTATGTGTACTGTAGTACATCAATCAGCAATCATAGCCAGATAGGCCTATAGCCGCATCATTGGATTGTTTGTCAATTTTGAAATGTATCCGTCGTCACCACTGATGTTTGTTTGTTTGTTTATAGTTGTTTAACGTTCGACTCAAGAATATTTCACTCATATGGAGACGTCATCAAATGCCGTTGAAGGGCTTCAAATTTTGGCCTATTGTCGGCACTTACGGCCATCGAGCAGTGAAGGTTCTTTAACGTGCCGACACGTACTGTGACACCGGACCTCCAGTTTTTCCTCTCTTATCCGAAAGATAGGAAACCAACCTGTAGCCGGCGGGACTCAAACTCACGACCTCACGATCCAGAGTTGAACGCGCTACCGACTGAGCCAGGCCGGCTCGTAACCACTGATAACAATAAATAAACCGCTCTGGATTCGATAAATATTACTCTCGATAATGGCTTGATCATACACTCGATAAGTTCTATAGATTTGTATGATGATTGAATTATCGCGTGTGGGAATCAGCGTATCCAATGGAATCATGTGTGAGAGCCTAACATACCAGTAAATGCTAAATTGTATTAAACGTTTTCAAATTTATGGATTGTTGCTATATATAGAACAAATAATTAACTAACTAAAACATGGTTGCTAGAATTGTCGGTTATTCCGTTCTCTGTGCCATTACAGTACTTCATATAAAATAACTGATATAAGTATAGCGCACTTGTAATTTTCAAATTTCAGGAAATAACTACTGGACCAGTATATCGTGTATCTGTATAATTGTGTTTATACATGTCTATAGAGTGGATTATAATTCAGGAGCGTTATCATATAGAAGTTCATAGTGAAATATTGAAAACGTAAATGTTGGAGAATGCGACTTATAAATTACGATATAACTGATCAATAAATCGTAAACAAGTGGGCCGACGTTCTTGTACCAGATACTACAAAAATAATGGCTAAACGTGAGGAACTGTTTGTCATAAAGATGTTTTTATGCGGAATTAACATGGTATGTTTCTAATCTTTTAGATTTGTGAACTGAAATAAGTATAGGTATGAACATTTTTCTTGATAATTACTTCAGCCTATACAACTCTAAATTTTATTGCAAAATCAAAGAGGTTACTGTATTATAAGTTACTGCTTATGGTGCTTGAAATGTTTGCTATATACCGACACCCTCCCCTAAGGGGTTTCCTAAGGTTAACGCCTAGATATTGGATATATGCCCCCGAGAGGAACTCAATGTTTTAACTACACTTCCATATAATCTATGACGGTCTTGTACAATAATGTTTCAACTATACCATCTAATATTCATACATACAAGAAATGCTTTGTATTATAATACTTCAACTATGCTTTGTTTATAATATGTGTATTGACATGTGCTATGGGGCGGCACAAATGCAGTGACTGCCAATTAACGTGCCTCACCTGCCGTTACGAGGGACATCAAATTTAAGTATCATCAGTTTGGCAATGTTTTCCTTGTTGTTAACATGTTATTGATATTTTTTGTATTGCATTATTCTGTACGACATAGTAAAGTTCTTCATTCACAGGCTTTTGCACAGAGTCACAGGTTATATAGACTTTTTTTTCTTATATAAAGAAGAATGACCCATTATGTAATTCGTCACTTGTCACTATATTTACCGATATACAGTGACGATCTTACGTTTTCTACTGGAGATGGTTAATACCGGAAAGTTTCCATGATTATCCGTTTGGTAATCAAAAGGCTAATGATCCCCGACAAGTTTTATGGAATGAACTATACTAGAATTAATAATGGTCCTCTAACCTTTATTAAAATAACATGAATTGAAAATAAATCAACATAAATATTAAATTAAAATTCAGATTATCAACTGATCGGTCTTATTCTGCAGAAATGAAGTGTTGTTTTATTTTAGGTTTCCACCGGCATTGCTCATTATGTTATTCAGATTATCTTAAGTAAACTCTTTATTAGGTACTACTAAAGCGTTTACAGAAGTCCATCTGAATACAGATTACATTAAAGATTGCGAGTGGTGACGTTAATATTTGTATTGGTATCTATAATAAACAGGGAGACGGTATTAATTCTTTTCATCAGATATAACATTCTGTCCCTCCCAATTTCATTTAGTTTACATTCTATAGATATTTTTAACATAATACCAAAGTTGTAATGCTCAAGACGATCGTTACTGTCAATTTGGCTTCATCAGTTGAGCTCCAATTAAAAATGTATATGTATATGTGTAATATATATGTAATGTATATGCTTCTAAAGACAAAATGATATCATACAAGGTCAAATAATAAATCTAAAAGTATAGCCGAAATCCGTATAATAGATTGATCTGTAATTTGCATCAGTTTTAGCTTTCTTATATCAGATATTCTGATACCCCAAAAACCTCTAATCTAGACTGTTTTAAAGGTGATTTTTTATCCAGATGTATCGTTAATATCAGGATGTAAATATTTGGGGCATATATGTTGATCAAAGTTATCTTTACTTTTTCTATGGTTATATTTAATTTAATCATATTTCCATTGTTATATTTGAACGATATATTCAAAACTATCCGCATAGAGAATGCTAACAACCCTTGCAACTAAAAAATAAACCCCCATTTTGTTTGAATACAATTCTCTCCATACGCCGCAAAGTCAGTTTTTTGCAAACAATAATACTGACATTTTATGATATAAAAAATATCGATATCATTATATCTGTTTTTCTTATAACTTATAATAGTACCTGACAGTTTGCCGATGATATGTAATAAACTCATCATAAGTCAATTGTAATTTTATTTATCATTTATTACAGCATGTTGCATAGGAAAGCAGGTGAAATTGCACTTTCACTTGTATTTGGGAGAACCAATATATATATATATATTAAACACATGTACATGTATTATCATGAAGAGGTACTATATATACATACAGAGAGAGAGAGAGAGAGAGAGAGAGAGAGAGAGAGAGAGAGAGAGAGAGAGAGAGAGAGAGAGAGAAATACATATGTACATACATGCATATATACATAAGAAGTGATAATTTTGATTCTAATTTCTGTGTTACATTTATACTGACCTAACTTTCTCGACTTAGACCTTAATTATTATTTCATCTTGTATCATTTTGTTATAACAGTTCCATATATCCGTCTTTTATTTTCAGTTTAGATCTGGGTGAGCGAACCAACAAGAAATCAGTTTCACATGGAGGGAGAGACAGTCACCATATTCGAATGTTTAAATAGATATATTGAGTATGAGAAAGAATTTGAATTTCGGCGATGTTGTGCAGACATGATTGACATGATACTGTCTGGTCAACGGTCAATTGTTTTATACAGTGGAAGTTACGCAGAATGATTTGGAATTAATACTTCTGACAGAGATGTCATGCTCTGCTTTATTGACGCAAGAACTGTGTGTGATATAAGCCAAATAAATACTCAAAATAACACTAATGTACTGCTCATGGACACACGGCATTGTAGACTAGGGTTTTTTCCTTGCTGGAAGTACTCTCTGTTACAGACAACAATGATCTCTACATTGATGCTGCTGAATACAAGGCAGGCTATTGATCTTCAGATTTCCGTGTTGCACATGGACGACTGATGTCCGTGACGTTGACCTTGCGTATTGTATAAGATGTGACTGCTGGCCAACACAATCTTCAGAGTTTATCAGTAAATGTACTCAACAACAATGATCCATTGTCTCCGTGTTGCATGAAATTGTTTGGACTACTGTCCAAACTTCTTCATTCCAGAAAACAATATGTTCTGTGGGAAATTTACTGTTAAACAACAACGTGAATTCGTTAAGTGCTCACAAACATTGCAACATGAAGAAATTGGTCTTTTTCACAGAATGCCAAGTCCAATGTATGTGCAGATGTCGCACGGCATCGTCCCACTGAGTCCTGTATATACATGCTATGAAGAATATTCTAGTACATGTATTTACATCAAAGCTTCTGTAAATGTGCATAAAAGCAATGAATTCGCTAAACGACAATATCTTTTCGCCAAGTTATATATGTATTATATGAACAATATAATAAACAAAATGTACCTGGTATTGCTATCGATATTACGTTCGATGTAA
>BROG01000183.1:0-40000 GCA_030159075.1 Atrina japonica
CGACTGAGCCAGGTCGGCTCTACAGAACTAAGAGCAGGACTTTAAAATGAGCTCAGTGATGGTTGTCACTTTGAACCTGAGTAAAACGTTTTGTTCAGCTGTAAAAATTATGCAGTTATTGAAAAATGGGGTATTAACATAATTTAGGCTATAGAAACTTGTGAGTTTAATTTCGGAGGAAGGCAATTCGTAGTTGAGACAGATCACTCTCCTTTGCAGTGGTTTAATAGGATGAAAACAAAACAAAGACTGCTTAGATGGATTTTAACGTTGCAATGTTCCGATTTGATGTTTCTCATATTTCAGGCAGATAAAATGTTATAGTGGAAGTGTTGTCCAGAATGTAAATTTCCCCTTGAGGTATAGTGCTTACAACTTTAGTATGCAGTTATCATTTTTGTATCGTTTTCTTAATTGTCGTACCTTCGTTCAAAATTTTGAGCATGACTTATGATATTAGTCTAGTGTGGATAGGGGTGTGTAATGAATTCAGATTTTGGTAGATCCACCCAAGGTTACATGTTTTACCTGATGTAACGTCGCGCTTTCGTCCGACCGTTTAATGAGAAAGGTATAAGGTGAATTGAATTTTTTCCGGACTTGAGAGCTGACCGTCTACATATGCAGATGTTTGTTGATGTGTTTACTGTAAATACGGATTTATTCGCGATAGTTTTATTTATCCATAATTTCGCTGGAGCTCCTACTACTAAAATAAAATCATCGCGTAATGAAAAATGATAAAAGTTTAACGGAATGGGCATTCGAAATCGCGAAAATATCACTTCGCGAATGAATTTAGATTATTAAATCGCGAAGATAAAGTCCTGCGAAAATTTCCGGATTTTTAAATCTGTTTCTTTTGGGGCGAATGTGAGTCCAGGGCGTTTTCTGACTGGTATAGACGGGACTACCGTTAGAGTCAGTACAGGGCCAAAGACGTGTATATTTACCGTTAATTGGGATATTTTGTAGTCGTTCAAATTTTGCCACTTTGGTCATAAAATGAAGGGTTATTATTTTGGTCAGTTCAATTTTGGCCATTTATGTTATTGTTATATTTAAATTTGACTTACCGTAAGATCTCTGTCTTGTCGTGACGAACATTCCAGGTGTTTGAAATATCATAACATTAAAAAGTTCCGTAGGAATAATTAGAACTGATGCGTCACATGGAACTTAATTACGATTAACATCCACAGTATTATTTCTATATATAATAACCCTTGTTTGTTAATCTTTAAAACATTAGAATATTTTTAAAAAGTACCGGTACAAATATAGTGTACAATTTTTGAACATATTAATCTTTGCAATTTAAATATGGCTGCCAAATTGGCAAAAATTAAGCAATGGCCAAAATATCCCAATTCGCGGTATATAACGTGTATATTTACCGGTATGTGTTCGCTAGATCATTGAATGATATTCATCTTACTTTTGCAAAAACATCAAATGACGTATCATTAGATGTTATTACATTGTGTCGGAATGTCATGACTCGGTTGTCATACATTTATGATTTTCAAATTATTGTGTAAGTATTTCAGTGATTATGTAGTGTCCTTTTTTCTGTTTGAGTCTATTCGTCCCATATGGAATTCACTGACGGTGTATATTCCACATTAGTTCAAAGAAAACTGCATGGCTGCCCTTTTTTGAAATGTACTCTAACATTTTAAATAATGTATCATAAAATTACAACAATGTATAGAACTTACTTTATAGGGACGTTTTATGAAAGAGAAATAAGTTGTATGTCTTTATTAGAAGACGTTGGGTCCCCTACCAGTCTTATTTCCCTCTAACTCATCGAACAAATAAGAAGGATTTAGGATTTACATCTGCCTAGTTGGAACTTATCGACTAAATTTTGTCTTGACGCGGTAATCGGAAACATCTATGAATCATTTTCAT
The DNA here is from genome assembly GCA_030159075.1 of Atrina japonica. Lineage (NCBI taxonomy): Eukaryota > Metazoa > Mollusca > Bivalvia > Pterioida > Pinnidae > Atrina > Atrina japonica. The sequence goes on from BROG01000183.1 coordinate 1,918, forward strand.
ATGTTTACGACTTTTTCCCTGTTTTACGACCTTTTAAGAAACGATGCCCTGCTCTGCTCTCCTATATCTTTGTTTTTATCTCATTTACTCTCCTTGGTCTTAACTGTTCCGAACTTGATCTTGACTGGTCTGAATAGAGACTGACCATCTACCTATATACATCCTATTACAGTTTCAGATCATTAACAATCAAGAAATGACCTACCTAGTACATTCATTTGTTTACATTTGAAATTCCCCACGGCTAAATATAGTAATATAGTGACATAATAAAAAAAGGATCTGAAACCATAACCAATAACAGCTAGTATTCCAGAAAGGTATTGATGTGCAAAGTTCAATAATAAATAATGATAAGTAATTAAGCACCCACCATTTTTTCACGTAGATACTCTGACTACAGTCCTTCTCCGAGAATTCAACTCAATAGCCACTGACATCACTAACATTTATAGAATCATGAAATATATTGCGAACAGTGGCTAAGGTTAATGGTTACTGGAACCTCGGAGCAATCCGACTGTTTCCTTTCCGCCATTGTCCTGGTAACAGCACACGCTGGATACAGGTCACTGTTATTATCTAAACAAACATTAGGTGTAACGGTTTTGCAAACAATAAGATCTGCCACAACTCTGCCACACCCTGTAATAAAACTGACCCACCAACAGTCTGCCCGGGGTTTTAACATGTTTGTCTTATAAGTGAGTTCTCAAATATTAATGTACACATAATTTAAACTCTTCGACAACGATGAGTTCGCATACATTTTCATAAAATTTTGTTCACACTTTTTGACTGGTACCGTTGTTCAAATAATATTTTCTTTTCTCCAGAAAAATCAACATAAGTTTAGATGTCATTTTTTTATAATGTCTAAACTTCTATCTATAAGATTCTGGTATGAGTTCATAAGCTTTCAAAACGCGCAGCCTTCACGTTATCATAGTTTGAACTATCGCCTAGGTCCATTGCCGAATAAACCTCTGCCGCTTTACCAATCAACACACTTTGCAACATGGTAGACCAAACAGTGCGCGTCAACTTAAGATTTTTCGCGACCTTTTCAAACTGCGGGAAGTACTTATCAATAGATTTATTATTCTTCATGTTGAGACCATTTCAAATATCCATGTTTCGTATTCCAATGGGCCTAGAGTTTCGAATGACCATCGGTTCCTTTTCTATTTTTTCTGTACTTTTAAATTTCACCCGTATATCGTATTGAATATCCAAGAACAGATTTAACAAGAAGCGAGATTCAAACAAACTTAGTCAAACAAACTGCATTTGAGATAATTAAATTTAATTGTTATATAAATGGATTATAGAAAAATATGAAACCATTTTTACATCTTACAGTAATTAGTTCAACAATTACTGTTCAATCCGAGTCACTCTGTTTAGTGTGCATTAGCAGACAGAAACTGTTCTTCAGTATGTGTTTATCTTATATGGTTTCAGACTACAGAATATTCTTATAATTTCACAACAACCTCGGCGCTTCCAGGAACATTCGCTCCACATTCAGACCAAGAGTCAAAGTAATAATACGTAGAATTTTTTCCGACCGTCCCTGTCGAAAACTCCTGTCCTGCGCTTGATCTGTAATAGCCTATGGCAAGATAAATATAAATTTATTATGTATCATATTTCGTTTTCCATGCATGAACAGGTGCAATATCCTATTATACACGCCCTCCTAAGTATATTCTGTTATAGCCTGTGTTGAGATGTATAACAAAGTGCATCTAGTTTACACAGGGAAACACATTATTGAAAATCAGTTTATATATGAACAGATTCAATGAAGTAAAAAATCCTGACTTCGTCTGGGATTTTGTTTAAATGGTGTTTCTTGGTTTCGCTTAACAATTTTTCAAATGCATGGTGACAGCCAATGATAGAAGACAGAATCCAATAACTATGTATAGACGAGTCCACCGACCGTCTCACTACCTTCTTACAAAATCAGTTTAGGGTCCAATGTAGCTTGATCCCGCACCGTATAGAGGTTTGTTAATAGTTAAATGTGAGATACTTTAATCATACGAAGCACACTTCATTCAGAAGCTTATGAACCAAAAGGAGAAAACGTTAGCAGTGTCCTTTAATTTTAAATTTAAATATATTGTAGATGTTTTGTTAATTAATAATGATAATTTTCATACATATGTCAATGCGATATATCCCAATTAAAATGAAAGATACGACAGAATCAACCACACACGCTTCTTACTTGGACATTTTACTTACTACAGACAATGATGGGAAATGAGCAACTAAGCTTTACGACAAACGCGACGATTTTGGATCGTAAATTGTCCTCATTTAAGTCGTAAAATCACCTGCATATGGCGTTTATATTTCACAAATGATTCAATATATATGGACTGCCTTAACTCACTCAACCTTAAAGACACATTTGGACTGGTCTAAGTCATTGATTTACAAAGAACCTTTTTTTTTCAGGGGTCATTAAGTTAAGATAAATACTTTGGTATCTAAGATTTGTATATACTCTAACCTGTCGGCAACGTTTCGTCAAAGATTTTCTTTAAAAGGTATAACAACTTCATTTACATTTTCATTAGCACAGGTCTAAATATGCTGAACTTCTGAAGCGTATTCTGTTTATTTAGGAATTATAACAAATATTTTCTCGTATAATAAAATTCATTTTGTTATCATTATTTATTCATTGGAGCATTTTTCGATTTTTTATTCATTTTCTAAAACGTTTTAGCTGTTACCTTGAACTGATGGAGAATCTACATAATCTGATGCTAGAACGGCTGCGGTTTCCGAACCACCTGGTACTAGTTCGCAATGATCCTCTCCATGTCCGGCTCCATCACCAATGTTTAAAAACACTCCTTCAATGGTGTCGCATAGAAACAATTTATATCTGAAAAAAATACGTAAAATCCGTTAAAATCCCCTACATTAATGAGGAATGCATAAGTTGTAACCAGGAATTATGTAACTTTTAAGGTAACAAGGTACAGGTTTTACTGTAACTAAAATTTGACTTTTATCATTCATCACAGATTTGTAATCTTGGTTTCAACTGCAGATCGATTGTCAATACTAGGATGTTTTAGTCCGTTTTGCATCACAGATTGTCTGTTAGCCCTTACAGCCCTAAGTAACCAGATGGTATAGTCTTTTCTATTGTTTAGACCGGTCCATTATGACCTGTAGAGTAAAAAGGGTAAAACATAGTACAGAATCCAAGGCTTTATCATGTCAAACGGAATTTTACACAGTGCAAAGTTACGTCACAGGTGTGGCGACAACATCGTGGTGTTATGCAAAGGTAATCTGCCCTTACATCTAATGCCCTCGTTATATCATCCGTGAATCGCAATTTCTCAATTAATTTCATGTTTTTTTTTATTTCTTTGAAGAATGCGACATTGTGACTTTGATTACCCTTTGTTGTCATAAGAAAAGATACCTTTTGTAATCCTTTAATATAAGATAATCACGGAAATTAGATAATAAGTTATATACTAACCGTGCCTCATTTGTCCCACAAATAACCACACCGAGATACAAACCATTGTTGAAAACGGTTTTTGTTATATAACCAGGTCCAGAACAGCTGTTGAAGGAGTTATCGAAACTGAAGTTGTATTGCACCCAGCAAGTGTTGGAATCTAAACATGCCGTAAGTACTGCTGGGACTGAAGAAAATTTAATCGTTTATTTTCATTACCATTAAGATAAATGATAGTACAATTTGTTTATATTACTTGTGATCCAGTAGCCGGCCTGGCACAGTCGATAGCGTACTCGACTCTTGATCGTGAGGTCCTGAGTTCGAGTCCAGCCGGCGGCTGGTCGGATTCCTGTCCTTCGGATGAGACAGTAAAAATCTAGGTCCCGTGTCACAGTATGTGTCGGCACGTTAAAGAACCTACACTGGTCAATGGTCGTAAGTGCCGATCATGGGCCAACATTTGGCATTTGGTGACGTCTCCATATGAGTGAAAGATTCTTGAGTGGAACGTTAAACAACAATTCAACAGCAACAACAACAACAACTTGTCATCAAGTATTGGCTCTAACCCAATATAAATCAGCAACCAGTGAACAATTATCACTTTTATTTATTTTTAATATAATTCTGTCAAAATGTTTTCACAAAAGCATTTAAAAATGAATGAAATTGATATTTCAATTATGCAGATTATACTTTGGTGTTTAATAATGAAGGCAGACAGTGATAATGATGATATAAATTATGACGACAAGAGAGATGATGATGATGATGATGAGAAGATGCTGCTGCTGTTGATGATGGTGATGCTGCTGCTGATGATGATGTTTACGATGATGATAGCATTATCAATATCAATAAAATCGATAATAAAATATATTTAGTGGCGAATGAAATAATAAGGAATATAATGATGTTGAATGATTATCACTAGTGACAAAAAAAAAATTAAATCATTATAATTATTTCAATTTCTGTTATAATTTTAAGTTATATCATTATCGCTATTATGATTATTATATTGTTATTATTATTCTTATTCTTTATGTCATCTTATTCGTCTTCTGAGGACGTGCTGACAACTTTTTGGGTCCACCGTGTTTCTTTTGTCGATATCAATTATTGATTCTAAATAATTCGTGTTAAAATATTCGTAAAAACTCTTTATTCGTCCATATTTCTAAAAAACAACTTTATTTTCGTTCATTTCGTCACATTTCAATACGAAAGCATGCCATTTTTATTGTGCGTCAATTTCTGACATTGGCTTTGATTAAAACTTTCAAATTTAACGTTTTTGAATTTTTATGAACATGTCCAATATTTTGGAGAGTTGTCTTAGTACTACTTCTATGGCATATAAATGGTTGATTTTTTTATGCCGTATGTCAAGATTTTCGTACCGAATGTATAAAGTGTAAAGGGTTCTTGAATGATTTCACATTGATTTTAATTATTTCAATAAAAATATTTAATATATGAAAAGTTCGGGGACAAAGGATTTAGACCGGCGCACCAATTTACGTCATGTGTGGGGCGTTTTGTGACGTAATTTTGAAGTATTTTATTTGTAACTCATAGATGATAGAGTACTCAATGTACTTGATTTGATTAGGTTGCGCTATACCAGACTTGCAGAAAGTAAATATTTACATTGCAAACTTACTTTTTCTCTCCAAGAAAAAATGCAAGATGCGGTTTAAGCAGATAATATATACATTAAAAAGAATATAACCCAAACCCAAAATGCCCATTTCAACTATTACCGATAGCTTTTTCTTAAAATAGCCATGGGAAAACCCTCCAACAAGCGTCTCCAATCAGCGTCTGATCTGTGGTAAAGGCTATCGTGTATGTGATCTTGGTTTTTAAGGGCAAGCATATTGACAGATTAGTTTTTTTTCTCAAAAAGTAAAATTAGGCATGCTCAGAGCAAATTTTATCACTTTTCAGACTTTTTATTATTCATTCAGTGCATTTTGGGTGATTCTTATCAAATTTTTGGAATAAGAACAAAGAATATGGACCAAAATTATGAATGCAGATTCTATAGAAAAGTAAAACAGTATAGTCTGGAATATATATGCTTTCACATGAACTTCATTTTTCTGATACATTTCATCAACATTAGTCAAAAATCTTAATAGAAATAATAGTCTGGTCCCTTGCAGACATATTTTTGCATCCGTGGGAATTTTTGGATGAAAGATAGTGACTATGAAATTTAGCTATCTTAGGTCAATTTGTGACGTAAAAATGTTTGGTGGCCATTTTGGATTGAATAGATTTAAGATGTCATCAAAATGGCGGCATCAACATCCATTGAAGTTTTCATTGACATGCTTATTTAGATTTAATGACCATGTTTTGTTATTGAATGCGTTTTATTGTGTTTAAGTAAACATTGAAAAACATAAATTTAAGGAATAAAATTCATTTATTCATGATGAAGATTATCTTTCAGATAAAAATATTGATTTATATTGAATTTTATGTAATTATGCAGATCTACATCTTTGATATTTATACCATAGCTCACTACCATTAGTTTGATGCTGATAAGAACTGATAACTATCTATCTAATTTTTATTTAAAATGATATTACTAATTAGAATAAAATCAAATTGCTTGAATTCCGGATATTTTGCTGCAATCGATTTTTTGGTTTCGCCTGCTAAGCAGAAGCGAGAGACATAGAACTCTCTAATCCCGTCTGGCGGCGGCGGCTCCGTCAACATTTCGTTTCCGGATCAGAACTCCTAAATTATTGGGTGGATTGGAGCCATACTTCACACAAAATCCCCATGTACCCTAGATGTGCCTTTTGTGGTACCAATGTCAGTCTTGCTCTGACATAACGTATAAGTTGTGAAATGAAAATCACATAGGCAAGAGATGATGGAATATTACTACTTAGAACGGGAAGTTCGTGATATTGAAATTGAAAGCGTCGCCTTTTTTATAAAGGTGGGGGAGTAAAAGGTGGAGGCGTAAAGATAGTCCCTGGGCTCATTTCCAGGACTGATGAAAGTGTCACCAGAAAGGCTGTGGAATATGTACGCCCTCGCTGTCATTAAAATATATATTTGTGCATGTGAAGTGACAAAGTAAATTCAGTTCGGTTGAATAATTAAACAATCATGAAATTATAATTTAACAAATTATTCCACGTTATTCTGCATTATTACCGTAAATTTTGTGTTGTACCAGTTTTAAATTAAACACACTGTCAATATATTAACCAGAGAGATGTATATATATATATATATATATATATATATATATATATATATATATATATATATATATATATATATATATATATATATATATATATATATATATATACTACGTTTATTCGAGCACAAAATTTCAATACGCACCGACCAATCAAATCGCCATTAAACGAAAAATTAATGTGCATGCCCGTAAACTGCTGTGGCACGAGTTTAGAACCCTGTCGGCACGATGTAGTCCAAGGCTACTCGCACTTTTATACTGACATAATTAAGAATAGATTTGAGTAATAGTACATGCAACAAAGACAATGTATGTACAGGTCATCGAGGAGGTATCGATCGTTTGAAAATAATACAGAAAGGGATGTGAATTAAAAGAACAGGAACACTTGCATATGTTTTTCTTATATTTATTGTTCATATGATCAATACCAGTTTCTACATTGGTAAAGCAAATATAATGCCGCTTGATAATATTTGTCATTATTTTTCAGGTTTGAGTTAGAGATACGAGGATTAACAATGATGTCAATTAAATACCCGTGCGTTTTCACATAAACAAGCGGATAGATACAAGGTGGCGTTTGTTTGATTTTGGTTTTTATTAGTAAGCTATATTGGTCTACTTATGACTGTTTGTGGGATTCAATTGTTGACCCTCCAAATACTAGTATGAATTTCTGGGTTCCATTAATGGTATCGGTTCAAATTTACTGTATAACACAGGTATTAATCCTTTTACCCCTGAATATTTGAGTGGTATACTTTCATTTTTTTGTTTAAGACCAGTCTATTATGGTCTGTAGGGGTGAAAGGGTTAATTGATCATTTGACTCGCGCTAGATGTAAGTGTAAATCATGGGGCACACCGAATTTGCTTTAACACCAAGATTTTCGTGAAACAGCAATTGTCGCGCCAAAAAGAAATTCTTGCTGCATTTGCAGAACTTTAATGATATAACTTAATTTGGAGAGAGAGAGAGAGAGAGAGAGAGAGAGAGAGAGAGAGAGAGAGAGAGAGAGAGAGAGAGAGAGAGAGAGGGTCCCCCCGACACACTATATATATTCACGTATGTTGACAGAGAGACGAGTTGCCGAACGGACAGACAGACAGACAGACAGACATACTTTTTCTGTCTATATATCATTTTCCGAAATCAAATTATTTCGGCATTTCTAAATATTTGATAACAGCACTCTTATTTGCTTCGTCATCATCATCATCATTATCATCATCATCATCATCATCATCATCATCATCATTTTCATTATTATTATTATTTCATTTTCTAATGATTCGCGTGAAAATATTATGTTGTATAAGTAGGTTGTAACTTTTAACAATGGTTTTACCTGTAGCACAAAGAGTTTGTGGTTGTGCCCATGTTCCATTAGCAAGACACGTAGTTTTAGTAGTAGATCCTGAATCACACGTGTAAGTTAAGGTAGTACCGACAGAACGACTAGTCACGCTTATGGTGGACGACGGTAGAGATGGGGGATCCCCAAGACATTCTGTAATAAATGTAATAAATCACAGACAGTAACAAATAAAATAATTCTAATGATAATAAACTGTCTCTTTGGCTTATAAAGCCTCTCCGTACTTAAGAATATTTAATCTGATACAATAAGTAAAAAGCAATTTGAATTTATATATACTAAAATTAAAATACAGTAGTCAAATATATGCCAAGGCATTCTATAATCCATTTTTAAATGGGCATTAGCAGTGTTTATTTCGATTTGGGTGGGTGGGGGTACTTTTACTACTTGTACTTGATGTACAATAACAAATAAGAGCTATACTTAGGTATAAACATCATATATTGCTATATATTTTGTGAAAATAAGGTCAAGTCCAGTGTGGTATTCATATGGAAATAGTAGGGTGAGTTAATAAATTGCAAGTATAAAAGTGCCAGACTGGGTTCCTCAAGCAGATTTGGAATTAAGGAATTGTTATGCCTTTGTATATCTCTTTATTATTGTACATAATTCTAAGTAGTACAAAAGGATAGAAATGTTTTTAGAAAAAAAATCAGCTAATGCCCCTTTAAAATCAAAGACAGTAACTATGGTTACAGCCTACTTCACAGAATACTAAACATGATATTTGAAGAATTGGCTATCGTTCACTTAAACAATGTGTACCCTGATATTATGATTGATCAGTAACCTGTGCTATATCACATAACTTTAATTTTGATATTCAATAACTTACTAAAACGGTAGTTAATCAGTGAAATAGATAGATAGATAGATAGATAGATAGATAGATAGATAGATAGATAGATAGATAGATAGTAAGGCAGATAGATAGATAGATAGATAGATAGATAGATAGATAGATAGTAAGACAGATAGATAGATAAATAGATAGATAGATAGATAAATAAATAAATATATATATATATATATATATATATATATATATATATATATATATATATATATATATATATATATATATATATATAGATTACCTGTTATAGAACATGTATGAAGACCCGAAGAAAGAATTAAGCAAGTCGCTCCAAGTGGACATGGATTGTTTGTATGACATATGTCATTACGCATCTGTAAAAGTATATAATTAATAGACCAAGTTTTTTGTTTAATTAACTACAGGAGTTGTTGTTGCTGAAGAAACTACAGGGTCATCTGGTATGGTACTCTATCAAAACTTTTTAAAAATATTGAAAATGATATGTGTTTTGAACAATAATTTGTTATTAATTTTTGAAATCAATAAATGAAAATGATCTTTGACAATTCTCTAGATTTGAAAAATGAGTGATAAGTATATACAATTATGGTTATGTATAATATAAATATGGTGACGTTGACGGCTGTCAGTATGTATACCATTAGTCCTCTGTTTATGTTGGTCATGATTTTTATCTTTTAAATATAATAAAGTACATAGGACATTTTCAAATGTACATTAATCTTAGTTCAGTCATCCTGTAACAAGCTTGTACACAGCAGTATTTTGCAATTTTATTTGCGATAATGTGAAAGTGGATTTTTTATTTAGAAATATAGAGGCTATATGTATGATAATGAAATTGATTCGGTAAAACTGTTTATAATCATATGACGATGCCTACAAAGGCATTAGTATGAATACACATTATGCATTAGTCATAGTTTTATACAATAATAGTTATATTACATGATGTGTATACTAAACATGTAAATGATATGTATATATGTACGTTTGGACATTTATGAGCTTCAGTACGTATATCATTAGTCATACTGATAAATTTCCTGATGGCATGCTGAATGTATGTATTGAGTATACATGTATGTACCTGATAAGTGTTGCTTACATCTGTATCAGTGTATATTTACGGACAAAGGTATATCTACCTTCATTAATACGGTTATATAGTTGTGGTTATTTTATACAGGGTACTTGAACATGTATGTATACATTTGTGAATGTATACTGATATACAGAATGAATTAGTGAAATATAGGGTTATGCACAAGTGGTTATATTAACTTGTACATGCAGGTGTATCTATACTAACAGTATAAGCATGTGCGACATACTTGTTTTATATTTAAGTATATGGCCATAACAGGTGCATTTGTGAGTAGTGGTATTATTATAACCACAGTATGATGTCACTTCAGTTCCTTGGTGTCAATATTGTATGGACTGGCCAAAAAATCAATAAATCAATACACATGGTATTTTTTTGTTATTATATACATGTTTATGTTTGGTATTTGTTTTAATAAGTATAGTGCGCGCAAATTGTGTCTGATAAGGTAATGATTTTGCTGATTAAATGTTGTTTCTAAATTCTTTCGATTGAAATTAGGAGTGTTACACCATTTTATTACATTTTTCATTAAATTTATCAATAAAATAAAAGCTTTATTTTTCACTGTTATTTTGGTTGATTTTACTGTTTTTTGATAGGCGTAATGAAAAATATCAATATTTTTCATTAAGCCAATCAAAATACAGTGCGAGACCACTAATGAAAATCTGATTGATTAATCCCATCTATAATGTAATGATAATTGTCAATTCATTGTTTGCTTATAAACTGATCACATTTGCTAGCAAATGCCAATAAATGGTGTTGCCGTGTTGACAACGTTTGAACACATACTGTAGATATGACGTATCAATGAGGGATTTTCATGAGCTATTTATAACCCCGTAGCGATGCTAAACAAATTGGCTCTGCGCAGACTTGTTCTTTCTCAACTAAAAAGCAGACGATATTGTGTTTAGATGGAATGTGTTTAGATGATCGAAAGGCAGTTTAAATTTGTAATGTATCCACTATCTACGTCAACAGTTTTTGAAAAAAAATCAGTGACACTGGAGATACAGTACAGAAAATGAACATTGAAGTGGGCGAACATCGAAGCGAGTTTGCTGTCCATGTCTAACTTTGGCATGTTCTTTGAGACATATTTGTCATAAAGTGACCAGTGTAACTGTGCATGTAGAAGATAATATTAATTAAAGGAATTATATTTAGGATCTTGATGATTTTTATGGCCGGTTGTGGCGAAGGATATTGCCCTTAGATCTTAAAAGCGGATCGGGATCTCCCCCGTATTTTATGTCGCTCTAAGTGTGAGCTCTCAATGTAAAAAAAGAAAAGCCAGCTTCAGATTCTGTTATAATCTACCAGCTCAATGTTAAAGAATGTATATTAATGATACTTAAAATTAATCTACACAATAAATTACACTTCGTCAGAAATTTCAAATGCATAGTCGCAGTCAGTGATGTATTTCAATCAAAACCTGGTTTGTTTACATTTCACAAGCAGGACAGTTGATTTGTTCAGAACATCGGGTAGCCTAAATCTAGGGACTGACAAAACTTAACTGGAAAATGTAAGAAACAGAATATTTGACAATTGTTTTTGAATAACATGTTTATTACATTGAGTAAGGCAGGAGAATATAAATGTATTCTCCTGACTCACTCGATGTAATAAACATGTTATTCAAAAACAATTGTGAAATCTCCCCTATATTGCAAATGACCACACAAAATAAGAATGCATGAACATAATTTGTTATTAAGAGTAATTCTATATAAAGACCAAAATTGGTCAGAAATGGTATATCGCAAATTTTGAAAGCAGCTGGTCACAATGATAGCCTTGCATGAGAGTAACAAAACCTTGCAATTTTTTCCTAGAAAAAATTCCTCGTTACCATAGCAACGGTCATTTATCTATATTGAATATGGTAACCTAATGGAAATAGCCATATTACGTAAATTTCATGAAATGTGATATTTGTCAGTTTTGACAGCAGTTTTTTGTATTAATTGTTTATCTTAACATGTTTATATAACAAGGTAGAAAATATCGGGGATCGTAATGCCTCCGTTTTTAAAAAGACCTGTTGAAAGTTTTTTTTTTTAGGTTAATATAGGGAAATTCCGTGGAAATTTAAATCAGGCCTCTGTAAAAACGCAGCATAGGAAATCGCTCATTTATCTCTAGTGACTTTAGTAACATTAGTAGAAACGAACAACAAATTATCTCAGTGGGTATTTTTGTTACTAATTAATAATTCCTTGGACAACATCAACGTAATTTGTTATCCGTGCCAAAAGAGAACTCTTTAAGAAAATTTGAAATGAACAGCTTATGTGAACTCGGTACTAAATGTGGATACAAGAAATCGTACTTGCAATAAACATAGATCCATAATGCAACCAAATCACTCGTAAATACGACCAATTTTTAAGTTTTGGGGTTATTTTTACGTCTAAATCTATCGCTACCCGTTTTCTCAAACCGGAATTTGAATGTTTTCCGTTTCCACTCTGTCAATACAGCCGAAATCGTAGTCTGTTATGCGCTGAAAAATAACTACGATACATTTGCAATAAACTAGAGCGTCTATCTCACGTTGATTAAGGCGGTCACTAAAAGTAGTAGGCGGAGTCGGATTCGAGAATCGGCGGAATCGAACAAATAATTGTCGATTTCTTCCCCAATACCTATTCAAAGAACACAATAGTTGTAGTATATCTTTATTGTGGTATTTTACATCATTCACAGTAGACAATTATACAAAATTATTTTGGACTCGATTTACGTGACATTGTCTTACGTTGGCACACTAAAATTAGTAGTCGGATTCGACGGCGGAGTCGAGGTATTGGATCGATTTAAGTTAATTTGTTATACTTAAACTTTAACTAAAGTATATATCACAATCGTTTATGATAATATCCTTCTAAATATACCATTAAATGACACTAAAATCACTTATTTTTCGTTAGCAATCATAATATGTAATCGCTTAGTAATACTACAGAGTCGGATCGAAAAGATGCTAATGTCGAATTCCTGATAGTATAGTGTTTCAGGATTCGATTAGCGGCGGATTCGAAATAAATAATCGTTGATTTCTCACCCAGTTCTAATTATATTTAACTAATCTTTTCAATGATAATTAATGACATCTTTCTGAATTATTTTCAGTAAAAAGTTACTCAAATTTTGGTTCGTTTTAGATTTCCTAGATTTTGGCTGATGAAAGCACACTAAAATTAGTAGTCAGATTTCAGTGGCGGAGTTGAGATGTCAGGTCAATTTACATTAATCTGAAGCTTTTTGACTTAATATAAACTGAATATAATTATTGTATATGATCATAGGTGTCCCTAAATATTATCAAATGACAATCAAATAGCATATTTTGTGTAAAAATCAAGATTTACGAGATGCTATCAAATCGGTTCGAAAAGAGACAATGTCGGAGTCCTGATTTGAACGGACGCGGAAATCTGGGGGTAAAGTATATTTAGGTATATTATATTGCTAATACAGTATATAATGAAATTATATATATTATTTGATCTCGACAGTTGTTATTTACTATATTTGAAAGTTAGATTTAAAAACAAATTATGACGATTTGAAATGATAGGGGAAATTTATTTGAACTATATACGTTGAAAATTCTTAAAATAGCAAAAATTTGAGTAACCGTTGCTAAGAAACGAAAAAAAAAATACCCGCTCTGATTTTATAATATATTGTTCTATAAGACTTATTCAAACTTTAGGTCAAAGTATCTTAAAATTTCTATGCTGCGTTTTTGGGGGTAAAGTCTTGAAAAATCAAAAAATCATAAAATTCGTCTAATTGGATAATTGCAGAAACCCTCTCTCTTTAAGTTGTTAGGCAAAATACCTTCTGTACTGATTATCACTTTGGATTTTATTGTTTTGAATGTCTAATCAAAGGTGATTCAAATAAAATATTTACATTATTGATATATCTTGTATGTTAAATAAAAATAAAATGTTGAAACTATGCAAACATGCCTTTTTCTATATGGGTAAGAGGACAAATCTTGTGAAAAACAACTCTTTGTTGCCATTGCAACAATATATATATTTTTTTAATTTTATGTTTTAGTATTCTATAATAAACATATATAGTAAATATGAGCGTATTCTGTGACATACCATTTCTCAGCACTTAAATAATTCTTTGGTCTTTACATAGAATTACTCTTAAATGTTAAAATTCAATTCAAATGATTGCATGAATGTAATAAAATAACTGAAATAACAAAATTGTGTTTATTGTTCATTCTATCAATTTAATAAACTATAGCAACCAATTTTCATTTTTGATATGTTTCGTCGTTATAACAAGTCAATTATAAAGGTACAATGCATGTTTGTTGCAAAAAAAAACCACTGCCGGTGCTGGAAAGCAAATATGCTGTTAGATCAAACAAATTAACATGGATGTAAATTCGTCGTTCCCACGAATTCCCATTTCTTCCGTTAAACAAAATGCTGTTATATCAAGTGCCGTTATATGTATATACTTGGTAAACTATTTTGAGTTGAAAATCTTATTTAACATTCAAACTACACTATTAGCCCGGCTTTTGATACAATGACCTTGACACTTCATACAAATATCCTACAGTCCATTCCCTACAAATCATTAAACTAACCTATATATACAAGTTCTATAGTTGTTTTAGCTACTTTGTGTTGAAATTTTAGATTAACATTCAAATTCAACTTTGCCCTTGACCTTGAATCTGACGACCTTGAAACTTCACATGGCTATTCTTTAGCAAATATCCTCTAAATCTCAAATGTATATGTCTATGCTAAAAACGTATAATTTAAGAGAAATTTTTAGCTTGTGCAGCTCCTGAAACTTTCTTATGCATACGTCTATACTAAAAATTCTTAGTTTCCGAGATATGTCGACTGTTTTTTATTTTGAGCAGACAAAATGAGACCCCCTGTTTTAGCCCCTGGCGAACTTTTTTCAAGAAACGCAGATCAAATGTCAAAAATGACTTTCAGAAAATCCAAACAGATTTTCATTAGCTCTTGTAGTTACGGAGGAGTTAATATAACAACATTGATTATCATAAAATCGAGAAAAGTGAAATAAAGAAAATTTTGAAAAAAAAATCAAAATCAGTTTTAGATCCTTTGATGCTTAGTATATGCTGAACATTTGAGCGAAATCGGCCAAGACGAAATGTGCAAGATATAATACAAAATTTACTCTGATAGAATACGAGGATGGAGGTGGAGGAGGGGAGGTGAAAAAATCAGAGTTAGAATAATAGTAATATTATGTTTTCAGCTAACATAATATAAAAAGTGATGTTAAATATATTACCTGTCCAAATGTATCCGGTTCTATGTACCGATAGCCTGTCACAGACGATAAGGTTCCTTGTGATGTACTAATACTCGTATTACTCAACTCGCAGCTTAAAGTTGAAAACTGGAAATTAATTGACTTACATTCCGCATTTGCTTTACATTTGTCAACGCACGTCCGAGGCCCAGTTAAGTTTTTAAGTGAAAATTCATATGCACTTAATTTTGCATCTTTGATATCCATGCATTGAATCAAAGAAATAAATGTAATCAACAAAATTGACAATAGTAACGAAATTGAAATATGCAACAAATTCATCTCTGCGATGGAGATTCGTAAACCCAAATGCCTTATTTGTCTACTGAAAACTATAATTATATAGTGTTACACAAATTTATTGATTAAAGGCGGTATGTATTTTCCAATTTTAATTCATTTTACCTTTTTTCTTTTTTCTTCGTTTGTATAATGGATCGATAAATATTGTCAATTTCAATACTCTGTATACTTTTATGGAAAATAATATCTATGTACTATAGGAAGAACATTCGATCCCTAGTCTTTATGTATTTTTAAAGTTTGTAACTTCTTTCCTTTTATTTACTTATACTTGTATTATGTATTTACTTGTTTGATTGTTCGGTTAACTTTGCCTCTTTAAGTGTATGTAAAGTTGCGTTTTTTGGGATTTTGTTTTAACATTACTAAGACATTCAGAAATCGGTGTTCAGGAACAATATACTCTTCATATTAATAATATTGACATGAGCAATTAAACCAAACAACAACTATTCTACCAAACTTCATCTCCTGCAAAGCAAAGAGAAGTATCGTTATACAAAATAAAAAAAAGTTAACACACTCTATATTCACAAATTTTCGGCCCCATCATAGCATAATTTCATCTTTTGAATAATATATATATATATATATATATATATATATATATATATATATATATATATATATATATATATATATATATATATATATATATATATATATATATATATAAACCTCAGATACCAAAGTATAAATCAATAGAATGTCCAGGACATAGATACAAATCCGGTATAAATGGACAAACACGGACCTCTGGAAACCAAGAGGTGGGATCAGGTGCAATGGAGGAGTAAGCATCCCCTGTCGACCGGTCACACCCGCCGTGAGTCCACAGTCAAGTCCAATGAAACACGTGAGGAGTGTATCCTCGTCACAATTGGTACAGACGTCTCAACAACCGCCAACGAAAAGGCAACTCAACATTTCACTTAGTGAAACAGAGTAGTCGCAAACAAGACCATTATACCGACCGTAAAACTTGCGGAACGTTGACATTAAACGCGGTTTTCGATATCCCTGTGTCAATAATTTGTCAGCGAGTAGTTTACCCCTGTATATGAAATCTTCATACGTTGTGCACGCCCTGGCATATCGGATCATTTGTAAAATATAAACTCCATATGCGGGTGACTGCGGGATATTACTACTTAAATGTGGAAAATTTACGATGGGAAAGCCGACATCGTCGCGTTTATCGTATAGCTTCGTTGCTAATTTCCCGTCTGTGTTTATATTAAGTAAAATGTCTAAGTATGAAGAGTGTGTGCTTGATTCTGTTGTATCTTTAATTTCTAGTATGACATATGTATGAAAATTGTCATTATTAATTGACAAAACGTCGTCGATATATCTAAATGTCAAATTAAAGGACACCGCTAACTTTTTCTTCTTTTGATTCAGCAGTTTCTGAATGAAGTCTGCTTCGTATGAATAAAGGAACAGGTCGGCCAATAAAGGAGCACAATTGGTTCCCATAGGAATGCCGACAGTTTGTTAAAAGACCACGTCTCCGATATATATATATATATATATATATATATATATATATATATATATATATATATATATATATATATATATATATATTTCATAGTTTCAGAAGTCCAACATCATAAAGATTTATTTCAAAATCAATTATTGAGTACTACAATTTTATTTTTTAACCTCAAGAAATAACATTTTAGATTATCTTTGTCATATACCAATTCACAGAGTCAATCATATTTAGGTTTAGTTTGTGTCCACAGGATAACAAGATACTGATTACTATAATGATCTAACGTATGTTCAGTTTGGAACATAGTTCACTTTTAAGTGCGCAGCCAGGACTATAAATATTATAAACATAATACCAAAGTTATAATGCTCAAGACGATCGTTTCTGTCAATTAGACTTCATCAGTTGAGCTCCAGTTTTAAAAAAGATTTCCTTAAGAGAAAATGGTATCAGACAAGGCCAAATAGTAAATCTAAACGTATAGCCAAAATCTGTCGAAGATTTTAAGTAACGTAAGCATGATGTTGTAACAATTGTTCATATTATAATAATTCAGGTTAAAAAACCACATGAAGAATGTGAGGGTATCGCAGTCTCATCCTTCAATTTGGAAGGCACATTGTTCATGCAGATTTTTTTCCAGACAAAAATGGGTGGTAGACACTTACTATAGGATTACAACACAGTCCAAATAGAACAAACACACGGATAACATAGCAATTTGAAGAAAACACACGTAGAGCTACTACCATGGAAGTGTTCAGAAATTACTAGAGCTAGTATCATATAAGTGTTTAATAAGCACTTGTAAATAACTATTATGGAAGTGCGTAGTAAACACTTGTAGGGCTAGTATCATATAAGTGTTTAGTAAGCACGTTTTAATTGTAAATTAGTAAACACTTTTAGAGCTACTGTCACGGAAGTGTGCAGATAACACTCTTAGAGCTACTGTCACGGAAGTGTGCAGCTAACACTTGTAGAGCTACTATAATGAAAGTGTTTAGTAAATTTGGTAGAGCTACTATAATTGAAATGTCTAGTAAACACTTGCAGAGCTACTATCATGGAAGTGTTGAGTAATCATATATAAATTACTGTCATGGAAGTGTGTAGTAAACGTGTATAGAGTTACTATAATGGAAGTGTGCAGAAAACACTTGTAAAGCTGCTATCATAGAAGTGTGCACAAAACACTTGTAGACCTACTACCATGTAAGTATCTAGTAAGCAATTGTAAATTACTATCATGGAAGTTTGCAGTTAACACTTGTGGAGCTACTGTTATGGAAGTGCGTGGTAAACTTTGTAGAGCTATTATCATGGAAGTGTGTAGTAAACCCTTGTAGAAATACTATCATAGAAGAGTGTTGTGAACTCTTGTAGATGTACTGTCAATGAAGTGTGCAGTAAACACCTGAAGAGCTACTTTCATAGAAGTGTGTAGTAAATACTTGTAGAACTACAATAATAGAAGTGTGTAGTAAACACTTGTAGAGCTACTATAATGGAAGTGTGTAGTAAACACTTGTAGAGCTACGTTCATGGAAGTGTGTAGTAAAAACACTTGTAGAGCTACGTTCATGGAAGTGTGTAGTAAACACCTGTAGGACTACTATAATGGAAGAGTGTAGTGAACTCCTGTAGAGCTACGTTCATAGAAGTGTGTAGTAAACACCTGAAGGACTACTATAATGGAAGAGTGTAGTGAACTCCTGTAGAGCTACGTTCATAGAAGTGTGTAGTAAACACCTGTAGGACTACTATAATGGAAGAGTGTAGTAAACACCTGTAGAGCTACGTTCATAGAAGTGTGTAGTACACACCTGTAGGACTACTATAATGGAAGAGTGTAGTAAACACCTGTAGATCTACGTTCATAGAAGTGTGTAGTAAACACCTGTAGAGCTCCATTCATGAAGTGTGTAGAGCTACTATCATGGAGGTGTGTAGTAAACTAATATCTGTATTTGAAATGATATACCTTTAAAGGTAGGAGAAGAACTCAACAATATTTATTTCTAATTTTGATGAACAGGTTATTCTTTTTTTTTTCAATTTCTTTGCCTTTGTGATTTTCAAGGAATTAACATAAATTTATACTATTTCAAACTCGATTACTGCGCATGCGATTAATTAGCATGCATCTTTTAGTGGTTTAATCAGCATGCAGAAATGAAACCGTGCTTTCAATAGCTAATATATAACATTGATTATACATCTCAAAAGACGATTGTCTCAGCAAACATAATACATATGAAATAAACGTTAGGGGGTATGCAACCCCCCCCCCCCCGAATCATTTTCTGATTATTTTACAAGTCATGAGAATCTATTTTGTGGGTTACAACTTTATTCTTCAGTTATACTCCATTGATAAACTAATTAACTTAAAGGGTAATTCAGGAGACATAAACTGAATATTCCATTGTTTCTTTGTATAACTCATTTTCCGCCTACACATACATATTGTTGCTGTAGGTTTTTGGAATGCCTAAGACTTAACTCGTACAAAGTTGGATTTTCAAGAATAAAATTGGAAAAGCCAACTTTTCAGATGGAAATTCCAAAAATAAATTTGACAAAGCTAAGAGAAATATAAAAAAAGCCAACTTTATAATTGGAAATTCCTAGGACAAATTTGGAAAAAGGCAACTTTAACGTTGGAATTTCCAAAAAATAAATAATAAAAAAGCCAACTTTACAGTTGGAAATCCAAGTAAAGAGGTGGAAAAAGGACAATTAAAAAATCGAAATGTGGTCTTAATACGCTTCCGTAATATATATATATATATATTGTAGGTGCAGACTACCTTAGTAGATTGTAGACGCTTCCGTAATATATATATATATATATATATATATATATATATATATATATATATATATATATATATATATATATATATATATATATATATATATATATATTGTAGGTGCAGACTACCTTAGTAGATTGTAGATTATAAATAAGATTTAGAATTGTGTTAGTGAACTTTCTAAAAAAAAATGTTGTTTTATTTTTAAGGGAGGTATTGTCACAAACACATTCTTTTAAAATAAAACTGGTTTTCTTCTGTATTAAAACCTGAGGTTAAACCTAAATCTTTTGTAATGAAAAAATAAATATGTTCGAGTATTCTAATCGAACAATGCAATCATTACCCATGAATACCTTTACTTCCTGCACGGACTTTTGAATTTAGCGGCGTGGCATTTCCACTCTCGCCATGATACGAGAACGTTGTAAAATTTTATTAATATAGAAGCACTTTGATACAGACTCTGCTTCTTATGGAGGGGAACTACAGCCTACTAAATCGGAGTAAGGAGCGTCCCCAGATTTTTTTAGTCATGTGAGGTACCAGCAAAGCACTACAGTGCCTGGAACATTTACAAAATTATGTTGGTGGCGGATCAATGAATTTCAACTAAGTGGTTTTCATGTTTCATTGGATTTACTAAAGTCACTGAACTGGGTTTTCGTAGAACAAACGGTGCGGTAGATTGTTTGTGTTGACAGTTGTATTACCGACTGATATATTTTGTATACCGTGAAGTGGTAGCTGAAAAAACTTGTGTTCAAACCGGAAGTGAATGTGCTTTTCTTGACTTTGGTATTTTTATCATGATTTGTATCTATATATTTTTTTTACATTATTATATTTCTTTTGCCTACTCTGACATTAGTAGATTAATAGATTAGAATAAGTTAGATTTTTGTAGTAACAATTTTTGTTTTGGTTACTAGTTTAAAATTATATTTTGAATATTTATATGAAATTATTTTGAGAATATCTATAAATTTCATGTAGTTTATATTGGGTATTATTATATCATTCATTGTGATATTCATTCATATATATATATTATTTATCAAATCCGTTGAATATCAGACCAAAGTTGGGCTAAAGTTCTGATGAAAGGAAAGTTGTGCGCAGTAACGTGAGTTTTAATTCGAATGTCGTGTATTTGGTATTACTTTTACTATTGATTATATATACAGTCAAATCTTCAATACACTGGTTATCAGACCAAAGCAGGGCTAAAGTTCTAATGAAAGAAAGTTTAGCAAAGTAGCGAGTATTTTAATTAGAAGATCAGGTTTTTACTTTTTTATCCATTTGTATTACGTATCATTTATACATATTTGTGTAACTGCATGTGGTAATGTAACCAAGCAACCTGATTCAAATTCGTGATTTCCAGAGGTCCGTAATTGTCCAATTTTATCATATTTATCCTGTCATTTTGAAAATTAATACAATGGTATCTGAGATTTTTATTTTGTTATATAACATATATTTCATATAACATTCGGTTTACACAATTGTCGGTCCATATAGCATTCGGTGTTCACAATTGTCGGTCCCTATGACATTCGGTGATCACAATTGTTGGTCCATATAATATTCGGTGTACACAATTGTCGGGCCATATAAGATTCGGTGTTCACAATTGTCGGTCCATATAACATTCGGTTTACACAATTGTCGGTCCCTATGACATTCGGTGCTCACAATTGTCGGTCCATCTAACATTCGGTGTTCACAATTATCGGTCCAATTAACATTCGGTGCTCACAATTGTCGGTCCCTATGACATTCGGTGCTCACAATTGTTGGTCAATATAACATTCGGTGTTAACAATTGTCGGTCCATATAACATTCGGTGTTCACTATTGTCGGTCCATATAACATTCGATGTACACAATTGTCGGGCCATATAACATTCGGTGTTCACAATTGTCGGTCCATATAACATTCGGTGTTCACAATTGTCGGTCCCTATGACATTCGGTGCTCACAATTGACGGTCCATATAACATTCGGTGTTCACAATTGTCGGTCCATATAACATTCGTTGTTCACAATTGTCGGCCCATATAATCTTCAGTGTTCACTGATTGATACTTGATACAAAATAAAAATCTAAAATCTAAGTATTTATCTGAATGCTGACTGAACTCATTTCCATAATACTATGTTGATCTTGGTATTTCCTGGTAATGTAATCGTATGTCTGGAAAATTTGATAAATCCAAACTTGATTTGTTTTAGTTCTGTTGTTTAAAACTGAATTTTGATTGCATATTATTGATCTCAAGCTTTTGGGCATAAACACAACTGCATTAAATAGCAATGTTACAGATATGTTAATTGTAAATGTAATGTTCTCCAAACTCTCTGACAAGGCAATAGTCCTGTTGAAATAAATATTGATATTGCTTTGACATTAAATAACAATGCAATAGAGGATCCTAATAGACGGTTTTCATATTATGCTTGATATAAGCAATATAAATAATACATAGGTAAACCTATGGAAAGAGCGAAGCATTCATCAACAGTTTTACATGTTCAGTTAATCCCTTTGGGGGCAACACGACAGAATCACCAAAGGCAAAGGGATTAATATTCAGTGTTTTTATCACGTAATGTCATGGTTATTCATTCATTGTTTTAAATAAAATATTGATTGACTGACTGTTTCTTCGGTGCTAAAACTTAAATAGAATCTATGTTGTATTTATTAGTCATGAAGTAAATGCTCAAACATGTATTTATGCAATATATTTTTCTCTATCCCAGCATATCCATAATTTCGTGTAGTTCACATTACCAGAATAATTTTGGCGCTTCGTGATCGGGTTCGATGTACAATTCTGGTCGTTATGGCCTAGTCTCGGTCTGCAAAATGTTTGCTAGTACGGTAGTTTATTACTTTGTTTGTAATGCACTTTAAAAGTAATGACTTCGCATTTCCGACATTTTGTTTCTATCACGCGCAAATTCCCGATGTGAGCAGAATTTTTTCCATTAGTAGTACGGGTCCCCGGATGTAGTGGGAATTAAAAAATGTGAGCTTCTCTACATATATGAGGGCTTCGCCCTCTATTACGCAATATAAGCGGCCAAAGTCACGTGATATCCGACATTGCTAGGCGCAATATATGTATTTCATATAATCCCAATGGTCGCACGGTGTTCTTGGGTGACATGTAATAGTGATAGCAGATATCGTGATAGAGACTGGTTGAAAATGTAGTTTTTGGGTCGATTTCTTAACCCAAAGCAAGACTCGAAATAACTTGTCATCTTGTCATCATTTTGATTTTCACAATATGTGTTTATTACGGCACTGCCTTGTTTATGTATATATGTAGGCTACATGTATATAAGTATAAGATATCTAAATAGATATATTCAAAATATAGATCTAGATCCACTTATATTCACAAATCGAAAAAATGTTAGGAAAATTCAAAGTAATACGTTTACGATCATTCAGTTTTACATGTATGAAATGTCAGATATTGTTACATTTTTTCTCATTATCATCAAGTGGGACTCCCCTTTCTCTTCGCCAATCCAATCTATAAATGCTTCTGACGCACCCATAATGTAAACAAACATTCATATTTGTGTAGTAAACATTTTGTTGATGCATTGGTAACAAAATACGAAACACACTTATGTCCTGTAATGTTTTTTCCATATTTTCTATAATTGTTCCTATATCGATCGTTTTCGTCATTAGAATTGTTTGTAAGACTCCCCAGTTTGGATATTTCTGTGAAATGGTCCCCATATCCTCTGTCGATCAGCTCAATAGGCCGATGCAATATCCTCTTATTAATTGTCTCTTTGTCGACAGTCGGTAGTTAGAATATAATATTTCCTTATTAATTGCCTTATCAATCGTTATGATTAATCTAAAATTACCCCTTTTCTATATTTTACGCGAATAGTCACAATGTCGGTCATTGTGATACAATACTTCAATTTTGTTGTCGTGATATCGATTGTCGGTCATCAGGATATGATCAAAAACTTCCCCTCCCTCTTGCATTTTCGGTCATTTGTATACAAGAACAACCCAATTTGTAGTACTTTAATCGACCACTGGCCATAAGGATACAATAGAAATAATCTTTTTTAGATATCTCTATGCTATTTTACCTATATCGACCGTCGCACGCCTCTGTCATTAGTAGCCTACACAATAAAAAGTCTCCAACATCGCTTTAAGAACTGTATTCTTACATAGACCGCTGTTCAATGGTTTCAGTTATATTGTTTTCAAAGAAAAAAAAACAAACAAAACATTACAGCGAGCCTATCCTGTCTAATTAAACAATACAGATCTTTAATCGCTCCCGTTTTCTCAAATTTAGTCAGATCATCTAGTAAAACTTTTAAACAGAATCACAAGAACTCTGGCATTTTTTGAGCATTTTATTACGCGTTTTATCAAACAACAATATTTAACTCAACTTCAGATTCTCAATATCATAAAACTGACAATTTCTTTATATATATATATTAAGAGCAAAGTGTAAATAAAAGCGGATTCCAGCTTACAAAGACTGTCGAATAAGTTGCATGGCTTTTTGCGTGAGGGAGACATGATGCACGCGAGGGAGGCATGACGTAAACGAGGGAGATATGACGCAACGAGGGAGAGATGAAGTGTAGTCTCCCTGACGGCGCGCAACCAATACCCGACTCGCCTTCGCCTCGGAAAATTGTGTCTCGGGGACAAAAAAAGTGCTATTTTCCTAATATCCATACAATACCCATTGATAAGGATATACATGTATAATAAATATGTTATTGACTGTATATGTTGACGCGGAGGCGGGGGCGCAGAATGGTTTTTTGTTTGTTTGGTGGGGAGTTACCGTGCCAGAACTGGGGGGGGGGGCAATGTAAAGTCTATAACCTGTACAAATTGAATCAAGTCAGAAACCTATTGAAACATCTAATACAACTTTTCTTCCAAAGTATACATGGTTCTGCTCATGGTTATTTCATTATTCCTGCATTTCTATGTTACCTTGATTAATCTGCCATAGAACAAAAGACTCATATTCTACACAAATCAATTTCAATCTAACTACAATACAACATTCCTTTCATTAAATTGTTGTATTGTTTCGTACAACAGATGCCCACGTTCCCATTAATTATTGTTTAGATAACATGTCAATAAAATGAAATATGAATATAATAAACATAAAACCATACGTTATAATGCTCTAGACAATCGTTTTTGTCAATTAGACTTCATCAGTTGAGCTATTATGGTAAATAAACTTTCGAAATATCAAACAAAGAGCTTAAAAATAGAAAATAATTTAAAAACACGAACATTAGTGTCTGGTATCCATTTTGTATTATTTTATATAGTCTGGAAATAAACGTAACATCACAATTCGTCATACATACAATACATGCAATAATAAAAAAGTTCAACCATCTGAAAGCCTTGATGTTAGAATATCCGGAAATAGTGATATAAAATATGATTGACATATTTAGTTAATCAATTCATCCTGATACACTGCCATCAACCAAATCTCAAATACATTTGCTTGGTATTTTACTGATATATAACACGATATCAATGCCAATTAACTCTTTATACCCTACAGGACTAAGTAGACAAGTCAAAACAACCGAAAGGAGCATACCATTTAAATACGTAGGGGTGAAATGATTCCTAGTAAATATAATAAAGCAATTTTAAAACATACACTATATACCTTGAAAATCAAATAAATAAATCTATATGTATAGCCAAAATCTGATAATAATCGACACAAACGATCGTCTTAAGCATTATAACTTTGGTGTTATGTTTACAGTATTTATAACAACAAGGTCGTTGTCACTGCTGGTGAACCGTTTGAGTCCCCGGAGGTATACATAAACCTGGTATATCGGTACCAACTGATATTCTTATACTAATATAAAAAATCTCAGATATCAAAGTATCTTTTGGATGTTACAAATCTGGCAAAAAATGGACACACACGGACCTCTTGAAATCAAGAGGTGGGATCAGGTGCCATGGAGGAGTAATATTTCGCACTGATTACACCATTTAAATTCTAAATCCTTCAAAGTTTAAGATGGTCATCCTTTTACAGTATTGTGTGTATAATATCAATTTTACCATGAAAAATTCTCATCGAAAAAAATTAACACAATCGATTAAGTATGCTCTCCTGCCTACTATTACACTTCCCCGTGTTTAAACAGAACTATCAGTACAACTATCATAAAAAGTTACAAAACGAAATAGATCAGATAATCTGTGGTCTCCTTACATTTAACTCGTTCACCCCTAAAGACACATTTGGAATGGTCTAAGTCATTGATTTACTAAAGAGTCCATGGTTTCTCAGGGGCTGACGAGTTAAAAATTGATTTTACATATGAATATGTTCTCAAACATTCATTGCCAGATATTTAATTTGAATCATTGATACTTTGTGTGCATACATTGATTAAATAGTATTTTGGATATTATTTTGTATTTACTTTGTCTGAAGCGAAAGCTAATCAGTTTATTTTCTATCGTTACAAAGTACTTGTATATTAATGACATTTTCCTTGCATGTTTACAAATGTTAATAACTCTTAAAAATACACTGCAAAAAAAAGAAGTTGATCTATTTATCGACTTAGCGTGTAAATACAGTTTCGTGATATTAATACAGGATCGATATATAAAGAAAACAAATACGAAATATATTTAAAAATCAGAAAGAGTCGTGTCTGTACTGTCTGATAATGCTACTGCCGCGATAGTAGTAATAGTAGTAATAATAATAATAATAACAATAATAATAATAATAATAATAATAATAATAATATGCCCAATTGAATTAATAAATAAGAAATAATAATAATAATAATATGCCAAGTATTGAAAGAGATTATCTGAAATACTTCAATTGTTGATAGAAATAAGCAATTGAAAAATTATGACAAGTTTACGTTACAAATTCTTTAGTTCAGAACATAATATATATTATTAGATGCTACTAAACGAATAACGCCTGTGTCTCAGGTTCAAATTTAAATATTCAAATATCTATAACCTCTTAAACAATATGAACCCTGAATATTCAAAACAATATACAATAAAACGTATGTTTTTTTAAAGATACTAATGGGGATGTAAAAGTTAATTTCCTTATATTTACCAGTACATATAAAGTATGGACTCTTTAGTAAATCAAAATGAAAATACTAAGTAGTACCATTCAACATAATGTGATGAAAATTATCAATTATGCAATTGACACAATTAATTAATAAAATACCTGGGGTCCACGAGTTAATATGGTAAGATGTCACCACAGATTATTACGTGACGCCAATGTAAGTGTTCAATAAAACGTTACAACATTCTGATTATATCGTTGTGTATCTATTTGAACATAACGTTTTGATATGATTATTATATTGTTATATATATATAATAAATCATTAGAAAATATGAGTATTATGATAGAATATTTATATCACTTTGTCATGATAGATGGTATTATATGAATGCTGTATATATATATATATATATAAGACTATAGACGATGTGTCAAACCTACAAAAGATAGGCGTCGAACGTGAGAACACGAAAATCAGTAGTCAACCACATTAGTTTGGGCACGAGTTATATAATTAAATCAATGAACTTTCGTCCAATCATTTCAGCCACAAGAAATATATATAAATTATATATATATGTACTGTAACTGAATATATAACGTAGAGTAATTACTGACGCCCTAGCACAAGAAATAATGAGTGTACTGTAACTGAATATATAACTGAGTATATTACGTACTGAAATAATGAGGCTCAAGGCTTATATCCTAAAATTAGTTTTTAGTAAAACCGTATCAATTTAATTATTGCTATAAAAATATTTTTAACAAAATAATTGTCTATTGTTAATATTCAGCTGTGAAATATATGTTCTAAACAATACATTCCGTTCAGTAAATGAAGTAATTGGCGACCGAGAGTGTATCAGTCTTTTTAAAATTTCACTTACGAAACTTTATAAATCCATACATTTCTGATGACTAAACCTAGTACCTGGCATCTCGGTACCAACTGATAATTGTGTACTAAAGTAATATTTCTCACCGATTTGCTTGTTTACTGTTCTTTATCGTTCCACTCAAGAATCATTCACTCAAATAGATACTTCATCAAATGCAAGTGAAGGGCTTCAAATTTTGGCCTATGCTCGGCACTTACGGCCATTGAGCAGTGAGGGTTCCTTAACGTGCCAACACCTACTGTGACACGGGACCTCGGTTTTTACTGTATCAATCCGAAGGACAGGAAACCAACCTGCAGCCGGCTAGACTCAGACTCACGACCTCACGATCAAGAGCTGAGTGCGCTACCGACTAAAAGAGGCCGGTGTTACAGAGTGAGGCTTCCCCATAATCAGGATTCCCCCGACGGTCCTACCCTAGAGTGAGTCTTCCCTGGCGGTCCTACCCTAGATTGAGTCTTTTCCCAGGGGAAGTTGCACTCTATAAGCGAACCTTCCCCCGAGGAAGTCTCGCTCCAGAGCAGGATCGCCCCAAGTGGATATCTCACTCTGCAACTAGTTATAGTGTGAGGCTTTTCCCATAGCCAGACTCCGTTGTCTCCACCCAAGAGCTATCTTATCACCGGTGCCCTGGGAAGTCTCGACACAGAGAACGCCAGCCCACTTCCAGGAAGTATCAAGCAACAACTTGTAATAAAGGAGAAACTGCCCTTTAGTGACATTTCCCCACCTCCAAGTTCCCGTCTCACGATTTGTTTTGCTTTTTTATGTGCTTATATATATATTTAACGACGGCGTAGAAGAGCCACGTTAAAATAAAGAAATGTATTTTGTATCTGTCCGTACCAAGTGTTTACGACATAAAAAGAGTTATTGTCACACACAAAGAACAAAATCATTGGCGGATCTTGACATTTTTTAAAGAGGAGGTAGAAGGTGTTAATATAAATGTATACTTCTTCATCTTTCAGTAAGAGTTTGGTCCCAAAATGTCAGTTGTTTTCCCCTGCGTCCCTTCCTGATTGTCTAGGGCAGATGTGTCACAGTGAATATGAGAGGCCACCCCATCTCTACCTTCCATACCTTCGGCGTCACTCACAAACTTCCAGTAAGCCCAGTAGTTAATAAAAAAATTCGTCCCGAAATGTCGGTTTTATCCCCAGTCATGTGTCCTCTCCCTGAGGATGTAGGTCATATTTAGCTTTTGTACTCACACTATCTATCCGCCCGTCAATAATATCCTTCAATAACGGCATTTTTATTTCTTTTTTAAATGTTATCCACGTACAAAATAACATAAAATGCTATAAAGGTTATAAACTGAAACTGTGCAACATAAAGAATAATTTAAAATAATAGAAAAAAAATAACTGAAATGTACTAGGAATATGCTGTAAAATTTTGGAACGAACGCACCTTGTCTCATGAATGTTATTGACGGCTGGTATTGATAACTGGCTCGACACTAGTAATATCTAACCAAATTACTTCGTTTGTCTGCATATATCCAAGGGTTTTAGAAAAGATTTGATATAAAAAATGTCTGGCTACAAATTCCTGGAAATGAATAAGGGACGACGCAAAGCGAACTTCACTTAAGGGGGTTCTGATTATAGAGAGAGACATCCCCTCTAGGGGATAGTCTCAAAATAACACAGGGGAATACTGGCTCTAGTGTGAGCCTTCCCCACTAAGGAAGGGGATATACAATATTTATACTTGAAATTCTTATCTAATGAAAATTTATTGTGTGGTTATCTTTGCCGTATGTTGTGATGGACTTTCTACGCATGATCATTTTATAGCATGGTACTAAAATTGAATTTTAGGTGCAACCTATCCATATATGCATGATTTGCATACGTACTATATTTATTGTGCTCTATCACACTAAATTTTCCTCTTCTATTATATTGTATGTTGCCCCATTGGTTCGTATTTTATAGTAAAGTTACAATCTGCACGTGGTCGGAATCTTTCTAATTGACTAATTTCAATCTTTAGTAGAATCAAAATGTAATTGGATTACATTAGGTGAAAACTTGATGAGGGGTTTGTATTAAAACGAATGTTTATTTAGCCATGAAGCTGTATGTCAGTTTTGTTTACACTAACAGCTCATCTGTTTCTTTTTTCATTTGTTTTTACCGTGAAGTTATTTACATTTAATATACGCCTATTTATGTCAACTCGAAAAATAAAACCAGTTATCCCACCTTTACTTTAATTATATGGAGGTCTTTAACACTCTTTCGATACGAATATAAAAAATCTAAGATACTAAAATATGAATCTTCAGGATGTCCAGGATATGGATACAAATCTGGTAAAAATGGCCAAACACGGACCTGTGGAAACCAAGAGGTGGGATCAGGTGCCATGGAGGAATAAGCATCTCCTGTTGACTGGTCACTCCCGCTGTGAATTCACAGTCAAGTTCAAATGAAATGTGTAAGAATCCTCGAAAGAACACAATTTTTCTTAAATTCAGAGTATCAAAACATACGACTTCTCTACTCTTTACACAACAATTCCACATGAAAAATGAATAGAAAGATTTTAGCATTATAGACAACTGGTTTTTTTTCACTAAAGGTGGTACCCGGAAATTTCAATATATAATGATTTGTTATCATGATATGGTGCGTTTGGGTACATATATTACAAGTTTTTTCTCAATTTTTTAAAAAGGCATTTATATCTGGATCCATTATCTTACGTAAAATGAATTCGATTGTACAATACGTAACTGTACAGAATTTACTACATAAATCCATCCCGAAGATTGAGTCCTGTACTCTTTTCATGACCATGGTTTAAAACAATTGTCTTTCCCTGATTTGCAATTTTTTTTAATTGCACATCAGTGCACTGATGTGCAATTAAAAAAAATTGCAAATCAGGGAAAGACACAATCAACAGAACAACCTGCATTACCTACTTTTTTGTCATGTGAACATAAATAACCAACCAACTAAATATAAACACGTTTATCATATGCAAATTATATATATGGGACCTTTTTCATGTGGTTAAAGAGATTTGACATAAAATAAAATATGGAGGGGTTGTGTCAGTGATTAATATTGAATTAAGCAGAAATGTTTTATTTTTTCGGAGAGAAATGCTTACAGGGCCAAGAATCGTTTTAGTAGGGCATTGTAGCAGCTTGGGAATAAGGAAACAGTTCGACAGGACTTGAAGTTTTAACGTCAATGGCGACATCGCAATTTAGATCTGAATAATAAGATTTATAATCTGAGAAAAGTCTAGTATCTGAGATTTAAGTAGTCACGTTATCGGCTTATAACTTTGAAACAACGTCTACATGTCTTGTGGGTATTTTTTTATTTTGCGTATCATTTAAATGTATTTTGTAAAACTTAGGTCGCTAATCAAATTTTACATCAAATTTACCCTTTGAACAGAATATACCATATTTTTAGACGGGGGAAGCTCCCCCTGCTCCTCTTTTCTAGGACTAAATGAAACCCTGCAAGACCATAAATGCCATGAAAGGCGCGACGAAGCTGGGTATTAGTGGTTTTGTACATGAATTAACTACTATTTCACGAAAGACCAAAGTTCGAACTATATAAATAATTTTATAATTTTGGCTTCCTGAACGGCCCCTATACAGTTCGCAATTCATCACCGCTGTTCAATTTAGTAATTAAACACGTCGGAATAGAGGTAAATTTCTACCCGTATTTTACATTAGGTTTTATAGACAACTTTCACATCTTTTGACTAAAAATTTTGAAAATTGGGTATATGTGTTATGTAGTATATTTAGAAATACGTTGATGCATGTTTTTAATACACAGTTTTTATTTTCCGCAAAATTTCTATTTTTCTCTTTCCTTTATGTACTCAAACGCACTATACTTATTTTTGTCCAACACCATTCTGATTCTACACATAAATGCACTAAAGTCGATATAAAAACATGCTTGAATCTCTAATAGTCTATATATTTTCAATGTTCGGAGATGTGGTCTTTCAACAAGCTGTCGGCAATCCTATGGGAACCAACTGTGCCCCTGTTCCTTTATTTATACGAAGCAGAATTAAATGACAAACTGCTGAATCAAGAGAAGAAAAAGCTGCGGGTGTCCTTTATTTGACATTCAGATGTATCGACGACGTTTTGTCAATTACTAATGACAATTATCATACATATGTCAATGCGATATAACCCAGATAACTAGAACTAGAAATCAAAGATACAACAGAATCAAAAACACACGCTTCATACTTAGACATCTTAATTACTAAAGACACAGACGGGAAATTTGCAACTTAGCTATAGGACAAAGCGACGATTTCGGCTTTCTCATCATAAATTTTCCACATTTAAGCACTAATATACAGCAGTCAAATTTACCCTTTGTAGTTTATATTGTACAAATGATTCGATATGCCAGCACGTGTTCAACCTATGAACATTTCATATACAGACGTTAACTACTCACTGACACATTATTGACAATGGGATATTGAAAACCTCGTTTGGTATCAACGTTCCTCAAATTTTACGGTCCGTATAACAGTTTTGTTTGCGACTAATCTGTTTCACTAAGTGAAATGCTACCTGTTCGTTGACGGTTGTTGAGACGTCTGTACCAATTTTTACGAGAATTCGTTCCTCACGTATTTCATATGGCTTGACTGTGGATTCATGGCAGTGTGATCGGTTGTTCCCATTCGAGTTCAAGTGGCATCACAAACACCAAGATGAACGAATGACGTCATTGCCAACCTTTCATGACGTCATAGATAAACACTTAAACATTTGTGGTCGGAAGAAATTCAAAATACTTCCATTTTACAAACTGTATGGTGACAACGCATAAGAACGTTAAGAAAAAGAGAAACATTAATGTATTTAAACCCCAGCTAAACGCAGTCATGTATGGTAACAATGACGTCACATGAAATATTGTTTATATAACGTTATATATATATATATAGAATATATATATATTATATATATATATATATATATACCTTCATTGGTTAAAAATTGGTTTAGAGATGTTGTTTATCCTATAGCCCCAAACAGGCATAGCTCCCTTTCATTCACATTAAGTTGGTTCAAATCTGTCCAGTGTGATTCTGAAGAAGTCCTTCACAATTTTAATTGAAGTATTAATCTTCAGGATGTTCAGGATACATATATAATTCTGGTAAACATTGGACCAACACGGAGCTCTGAAAAGATCAGGTGTGATTGAGGAGTAAACATCCACTGTTGACCGGCCACGCCTGGCGTGAGTCCACAATCAGAGTGTAAAGATGTGTTTGCGGACGGACAACGCATCATTGAATATAAAACATTTCAGATATCAAAGAATAAATCTTTAGGATGTCCAGGACACAGATACAAATCCGCCCAAAATGGACAAACACAGACCTCTGGAAACCAAAAGGTGGGATCAGGTGCCATGGAGGAGTAAGCATCCCCTGTTGACCGGTCACACCCGCCGTGAGTCCACAGTCAAGTCCAAATGAAATGCGCGAGGAATGAATCGTCGTCACAATTGGTTTAGACGTCTCAACAACCGTCAACGGAAAGGGAACCAAGACTATCATACCGACCATAAAATTTGCGGAAATTGCTTATTTGCCTCTATGAAAAACGCTAACTTGAAAAAGAAGAGAGACCATGTGTGTAGCAAATATTTACAAATATGTTTATTTGAAATGAAAGATATTATAACTCTGTTTGATATGTAGACGATTTTACGATTACATTAACTTTAGAATCATATATTGAACTTTAAGACACTATTCTGAAGCACGACCACAGACAGTGACTCCCACTAATTGTGCTTTCCATCGAACTTGACCTTATCACCAAACTTGACCTTTTAACCGAATTTGAATCGAAAGGTTTCCATTGAACGTTTGTGACGGGTGTGGCATGCAAGCAGAAAACGTTAACTCCTTCCTGATCTTATCCCGTTTGGGATTCGCAATTGTTCTTCATGTGGAGACCGTTTACACATCTAATTCGTCGTGTTTTCATGGACTCGAGTTTTTATTATCGATTGGTACCTCTTCAATTTTACTTTTCTACAAATTGGAAATAGCTACATTGCTGTAAGCACCCCTGTTAATCGGTCATCCCCGCC
The DNA here is from genome assembly GCA_030159075.1 of Atrina japonica. Lineage (NCBI taxonomy): Eukaryota > Metazoa > Mollusca > Bivalvia > Pterioida > Pinnidae > Atrina > Atrina japonica. The sequence goes on from BROG01000183.1 coordinate 36,161, forward strand.
GTGAGGAAACAGTCAAATTTAAATGTATGTGAGGAACAATTGTTGAATAAATGTTTACATGCGAAAGGCTTTTGATTTCTTCTTGGTTCTCTTTTCCACCATTGAAAACTGTCCGTCATCGTGTAGCTGAGATTCGTTTTAGTGGGGCTTAAAATACTATTCAAAATCACTAGGAATACAAAATCTGGTACATAATTATGCTTACACATCAATGCATCCACAAACACATGCGTACGTTAATACAAAATATCTTGCAAGCACAAGCACACACGGATATAAATACAAAACATAATAATATAATGCTATGAATATTCATATCACTGTACTTTACATGTATTTGGACTCTATCACGTGTAGTTAATTTATAAAATATAATCATGAATTTTTAATTTAAATATGCAGAATATTCAATTTCATCAGCTAATATATTAATATTGAATGTTGTACATAAATAAATAAAATACATGATTCCGGTATAATACACTTTTTTCCGAATTTTTACAAAATACTGAATGTTTAAAAAAAAGAAATATTTATATAGTCCTTTTGTTCCTTGACACATAAACCAATGTTTATAAAAAAATGTCGATAGGTCCCTTCGCAACGTAAAGGGGCATTATCTGTTGTTTTGTACACAATTTTCTTTCATTCCAGTTTGGCACTTTTTCACTCGCAATGGATTAACTTAACCTTACTACATGTATTTGTATATGCATACCACACTGGACCTGAGCTTATTTCAGCAAATTATTTAGGAATATAATATATGTTATGCCTGAGGTATAGCACCTTATTTGTTATTATACATCAGGTACAAGTGGTAAAAGTAGGGAAAATCTATTTTTTTCTTGGGGGGGGGGGGAACATAGCATATACCCCTTTAGCGGAAAAATATAATTTCTTGCGAAATGATCACTTAACTGTTAGTAATACTGAATCAATATTGTTGACAAAGAAAAGAAATAAAAATATCAACAAAGCAAAGGAGCCAAGACAATGCTATTAAACAATATTGATGTCATTTTGATGTACCTACTCGAGACAACACAATATCGTTAATTTTGATAAGAAAAATCAAGTACAGGACAAGAGGTACGGATCCAATTCTGCTTTTAAAGCCATATAAAGTTGTTGGAAAATCACGGACACAAATGACCCGAATGAATATAGCAATGGATGATACAAACTATACAAATATCAAGCCTGGGTACAGGAGTGACCATTTTATTGTTGAAATAAGTTAAAAATTTCCAAATTTTGAAAAAGGTAGTGATTTTTGGAAATTTAATAGCAGTTTGTTAAAGGATCAAGAATATATAAAGATTGTCAAAACTGCTATTCGAGAACTTACGTTACAATATGCAGCGTCTCCATACTCGCGTAATACTGTAGAAAATATCATAAATGAAGAAATATGCTTTCAGATTGATGATCAACAATTTTTAAACAATTACTTCTATCTATTTGTGGGGATACAATTTCATATTCTTCCGCAAAAAGGAAAGAAAAAAAAATAAAAGATCCATTGATTTAGAAAAAGAAATAGAAACGTTAGAAAAAATGATTGTTGTAATAATGGAATTTCTGAACTAAAAGATGAACTAGAAGAACTTAGAAAAAAATATATGAGAGGGAGTTTGATAAAAGCACAGTTTAAGTGGCTGGAAGATTTCTATGCATTAGAAAAAAGAAAATATGTAAACAAATATGTAACTAGAGTAATGAATGAAAACAAACAACTTCTGAAAAATCAAACTGAAATATTATAGAAAATAAAGAATTATTATACTTCTCTTTATTCACCAAAAGATAATTCCTATGATAATTCATTGAAAAACTATAAACTACCAAGATATACCTAAATTTGATACAGAAATGGCAAAATCATTAGAGGGAGAGATAACTTACAATGAAGCACTAAGAGTATTAAAGAATTGAAAAATAATAACAGTCCAGGGACAGACGGCTAAACTAAAAAATTCTTTACTTTTTGTGGAAGGATATTGGCATAATTTTAAAAAAAATCAATTAACTGTGGATTTATAAAAAAGAATTATCAAATACACAGAAACAAGGAATTATAACAACATTACCTAAACAAAACAGATCAAGAGAATGTCTGAACAACTGTAGACCAACCTCACTGCTAAATGTCTCGTATAAAATATTATCAAGCTGTTTAGCAAATAGACTAAAATCAGCTTTACACCATTTAATTCACCAGAATCCTAAAGGCTTTTATTTTATTATTGCAATTTAGACCAAATAAAGTTACTGGAAAATCACGGTCACAAATGAGCCGAATGAAAATAGCAATGGATGATAGATGATAACGTATTCAATGAGTTCTTGGAGCCAGGAACCTTTATGATACAGAAAAAAAACTTATTCATGTTCAATGCTATAACTCCATTGGAATGACTTAAAACTATGAAGATATTAGGTTCACCTAGGTTCTATCAGAGCTAACCCCGTCAATAAATATATACTGGATTATGAAGTTTCAATAATTTTGAGAGCTCTTCAATATAAACTATACATTGTCAACAATATTAGCTTTAACAAATATGACAAATAGCAACAGTTATTGTGAATGTATACGGGGCCGCTTAAGATCACGTACTTGAGAAGATACGTTAGTAGAATAAAACATACCAAGAAAAAAATTGGCAATAATAATTAAATTCCTCAATTGTAATTTTCGTCGTTAAGTAGGGAAAAAATGATTATATCCTGTATACTGTTGCATCCTTGACACCGGCAAAGTAAACTACTTCCTGTCGCATTTCTGACGATATTAAATGGTTGTCCCGGTCAAATTTAATGTTCATACGCCAACATAACAGTTGGAACAACATCATCGGTGATGTTCATTGTCACACGGCTCGCCCATCGAAGTAATCTGCAATTTCTGTACTTTGGAAATGTTCTGTGTAGAAATCGCATCCAATCATGTATTACAACGTTTGGTAAAACGTTTGTTATTTTCTCAGGTAAATAACAATCGTCCATTTTCACAAACAGTATATTTTCTCTTTTGATATTGCCGATTTCTAAATGTCCCAACAGTACATCAATTTTAAGATTCAAACACTCCGGATTCTGTATGAAATTCTCAGTTAAACACACGACACATTTATTTGTTGCAATAATAGCGTTTCCATACAGCTCATATCTCGAATGGCCTCCATTTTCCTGGAAGTCTCTATCCGGAAAGCATACCCTTAAACGATTGTCCTTCTCCATTAATTCCACTACTTTAGCGTAAACCAGATTTGTATCATCTTCATCATTAAGGACAAGAACGTTAACAACCATTTCATCAACATGTAGAATTATTTTCCTTAAAGGTATTACCCAATGATCTATGGTAAATTTCCAACATTTGGAATACAGTTTTAGAAATAAATAAAATGTGAAACATAAAATGAATATTTCTAAACAAAGACGTGCCCAGAGGAAACAAGTGTCAACAGGTGAGAAAAATAAATTGGTGGTCAGATTTTGGACAATGTTTTCAATATTGGAATAATAATGCTCTTTGAAATGTTTCAAATCGTGGTCCAGGGATGACATATATGGAGTGTCCGGTAGTACTATGATTGTTTCTGAATATTTTATAGATGTTACCTCGACTTTATTCACAACTTTATTAAATATTGATCTATAGAATGTTAGTTTATGAATGCCGTAGACATCTGGTCCACCACAAGCAGAAAATCCCACCTGGTGATAAAAATGAAAATGGCGTACATAAATACTCTCGGAAATATATTGAAACAATGGAGGACGAAAGTCGTCCAAAAGTTTAAAATTCACAGACAGAATATAGTATATATA